>JAOBAY020112884.1:0-16795 GCA_025331085.2 Zoanthus sociatus | reverse complement strand
ATCAAAGGCTACCAAAAGCTCTTGTAGTTATAATCCGCAAAGAACAATTGTTTTTTTTAACAGAGATGTGAAAAAATGACAGTTATTATTGTATTCTTTTTTGTTCTAGCAACTGCATTCACAATAATCTTTTTTAACGCCACTTATAAGATTAGGACGTCATCATCGCCTGGGCATTTGGGAATGCAAAAATGACCTCTTACATCTTTGAGTTATGGATTATTTCGTTAAGTTTGACTCGTGAAAGCGAAAAAAAATGATTACGCCGTTAGATTATAAAACAGCATCGTCCTCGTAAAGTAATCGAACTAATTGCAATATAATGGCCTCACTTACTCCTCCATTTGTTTCAAAGCTGTTTATTGCAGGGCTCTCATATACCAATTACACAAAAAACAAAGACCAAGGCAAGACCATCTTTGTCATGTTTCATAAATGGTCTGTTTCTACTTTGTAATAAGCATTAGAATAATCAAATCTCTTCCTTATCTGTAACACAGACAGGGCCTTGTCGCTGCAAGCAATAATTATAGAAACTCGTTAAGATAACACTCGTGGTATGGATTTCGTGATAAAGGCTTGGTCTGGATTTTGTTCATCACCTTACGTAGTATAATGAAAGTTAATACCTAGCTGGAATTGTTTGGTTTTACGGTGTTTGTTTCGGTCAGTCTTTCATCTGCGAATATTCATTTTTAAATATTCGCCGTTTAGTTTGTGCAAACTACTACGTCAACATTAATTGTTATACAAACAGGTCAATTACGCGTAATGGGGTTTGATATTTTTCTTTAAAAATTGTTTCAGATTGCGTCAATTCTCGCCCGTGTCTATGGTGAAACACTATACGGTCGGCTCGTGGCCTCACGCTCAAGTGCAGTGACTCGAGGACATTATTTCCTATTTACAGACAAGAAAAATTCCATTTTCATATTGTTGGTGTAATACTTTCTCCAAGTAAAGCTTGTACCTTGAGATGAAGTGCTGTTTGATAATCGCCCTGTCGCTTCTCTTTGGTGATGTCTATTCACAGGTATGTATGTTGTTTTACAAATTTGTGTTCACAGATTGATCGCATTTCCGGCCAAACTTTATATCGTGGCAAAATAAACTAGAAAATGGGCTTTGCTTTGGCACTCTGCTCAGTGTAAAACCATGTCATAAGTTAAAGAAAGGAAAAAACTGATATGGGTTATATTACAATAAATAAAAAGCTTGATTTAAAAATATGACTTGCCGGATTAAGAAAATGAATGAATACAAATGAGGTTTTGAAAGCGCAGCTCTGTATTTTGCTCTGCATTTGACCCCAAACACAACCAATCATGATGTTTAGCTATTAACTAACACTACATGTACCTCTATGGGTTAAAAAGCACAATTGATTTAGTAAAGATAGTAAGCTTAAAAGTTCATCTAATATTTGAATAACTTATGCACATAACGGTTTTTTGAAGAGAACATGTTTGAGAAATTGGACGAACTTTTCTTCACGACTGGACCGACCTTATTGGCATATCGACCATGATAATCTACGAGTCCTTTAGTTTAACAGGTGACGAACAACTGTTTAATAGATATTTTGGTGCACACTTTGGTTATCAGATGTTTATTTGCTACCTAAATGCGTCTGTGGTGATGGGGTTTAGTGATATTGCGCCTTGCGTTTTTGGTCGATTTGTGGCCTCAAACGAGGTCATTTGGCCACTTAACATTTCGTGAACTGTTTTGCTCGTGATCAGAATACAAAACCCAAACAGCTCGTTAATCATCTCAAAATAAGCATGCCCAACGTGTGCTTTCTCGTCCTTGTTGGAAAACAATTTATCAATTCTTTCAGGTTAAGAAACTAAGAATATTATACTCGCCGAATTTTAACTTCGTGCATTTCAAGATTTGCAGTGCAATACTTAATCATATTTCTTGGTATGTTAGTCGAATACCAGCTAGAATCGGCAAGATCTTAGATTCAGCCCCACGAAATTTTTCACAATTTATAAGTGTTAATCTCTTAAGGAAATTGACAGGATGTGGTGAAAGGGATCTAGTTTTGAAGGCGAAAAGGGTTTATTGGGTTCTTTTATCTAGTCCAAGGTTTTTAAAACCAGCCGGGCCAAGTTCGGTTTTTGAAATGTTTCAAACCGTTCTCGTTGGCGTTATTCAAAAACTATGTTATTAGGTTTTATCATTCAATCCAACGAGAATACTTTTGCTGAAATGAACGATAACAATTCAGAATATTCTCAATTTTACTAGCAATTTCAACCACCGTAATCCGTGATGAAACGCAGGTACGTACACATACCATTCATTCTTGTTTGCTTCCATCAACTTGAAATAGGTTATAGTATGATATTTTACATTAATGCCGTCATTCGATTGACAATTGTATGAAAAAAATATTCACTTCGCTTTTATTTGACTAGCGGTCAGCGCGTAAACTTCATCGTGCTGACGTCATCAAGCAGGGTAAGTCAATCGTTTTGAAACACCGACCAATGAACCATTGCCTATTCACTAAAAATTAACAGTATATATATAAAAATTTGTGGGACATCTCAACTTTATTATTTAATTAAACTGTTGCGACAGATTATCGTTTGACAGCAGCTTTCATTTAGCTGATGAAGGACCTCGTTTCCATGGTAGAAGTTTAAAGTGTATCTTATTCAGTTATTGTCATGCAAAGAGTCAAAGTTAATAAAAATTGAACACAAAAATGTTTTAGAAAATAAACACTCCTTCGGTAGATTTTAGCTGAGTTGTAAATTAAAATAAACGATTCAAAACTTACTGACTTACCTTTTTGAGCTGTGTTTAACTATTGTTTTAAAACGAAGAGAACCTCCACTCTATTCAGAGAGAAAGATTTGTTACCTTACATATTCACTGAACGTGATAACTAATTAATAAATAGTGTTAATGCATTTTGTTATCACTTGTATAGAATACAACAAGTTCATATTTTCAAAGTTTAATGCTATGGCAATATTTTTATAAACAACTCGACGGCAGAATAGATAAGAAATTTTCGACCACCAACATAGTGTCGGTAAATCCATTGACCGATTTCTACAAAGCATTTCTACAAACGAGTTTTTAAAATGTTTTTCAGATTATCATCGCAAAATAAAATATAGACATTTTCTCACTAAGAAATGCAGAATCGGTTTTATTTTTGCGATGAAAATAAAACATAAATTTATTAAGTGCTGTTTCAAATGAGAAAACAAAACCAAACGTTGGAAATCAAGTGTGTTATCTTGGGTATCACCTTCTAAATGCAGTATTATCAGTGTATTTATTAAGATATGGACTGGATTTCTAAGCTTACTGGGCCCCCTGAGGGCATTTTAAACTGACATTTGTTTTGTAGATTATTTTTATATCCTTCAAATTTGTTTGGTATTTAGCCTCACGTACATGTGAAGAAAGCATTTGGGTTTTATTTGTAAATACACGTATTGTTCAAGTATGTACCAGCTTGTGTCCGACTCGGAATAATGGAGGCATTAGAACCGTTTCTATCGACAGCTAAAGAGTAAAGTCTTTGACTTTGATATCCAAAACTTTGTGAAATAATCTGGAAGTAATGCACGCATGTCAAAAACCCATTAAAATATTAAATTTTCTATTCTCCTTTGTGACTCATTTTTGGGATTGAACAATTTCAGATAAATTAGAGCCCGCCAAACCAATACCAATCGATATCGGGGTCAACATACTCAATTTTCATTATACAACGTCCAGCAGTGAACTTCGTTTCAACATAGTAGATAAAATTATGATTGTTTTTCTCTCTAAAGAGTAAGCCGGCCTAAATCAGGTCCAGCCAATCTCTTGGTTTATCCTGTTGTTTTAAACACCCTGCCAACTTTTGCTCCTAAATCAAAACGAATTGTAATTTTGTATGTCGGTTTTACTTTTCTAAACAACTTGACATGTTTTCCCCGTCAAACGTGAGAGGCACAACTGAGGCTATTGTATATCTCCTATAAGTACAAGTTTATAGGTACTTCAAAACTCGAACATATCAGTCATACTTTCAAACGAAATATCTCAGTTGATTGCTCTTTTTGTCTGATCATTTCAAGAATTTAATTGCTTGGGTGTTTTTTGACCAACGCAAATCCGGAACGGGGCGGATTAACGCACGCAGGTCTCGCTTTTCAGCATAGCTTCTCGTTAAATTCAGCATAAAATTAAAATAAGAGTTTCAACTGAACTTCAAGCAAAAGATGTAAAAGCTGAAGGAAGTTGTATCAATATCAAAATTGTGGTTTACTTCACTTAAAAGTCGGTTCAAGCTTATAAACTTGCATTTAGGTTTTCAAAACTAAAAAAGTCACAAAATGGTCAGCATCTTTTAGTTTTACTGTAAGAACTAATGAGAATAATTATGTTTAAACTCTGAAAACGTTTGTTTAAAATTTTTTTATCTTTTATTATTTTTGACTGTTTGTATAAATTGTTAAGATATTTTGGTGTGAATTAAAAATGTCTATATATACTAACTCCGGACATGTCGGTAACGGAAATTTCCCGTTAAATGCACCCCAAAAAATAATGAGAATAGATATTATTAGAATCTACAAATAGTTGTGTCGGCTTTATTAAAACAGTCTCGTCATCATGGCTAAACAATCTCGAGTTCAACTTCTCAAGTAAACATAATCTATCATCCATTAAATGATTAATTGTCCGTCGGCTTAGTAACCCTATGAATAAATATTCGCTCAATTTGATGGATGAATTAACTAATCTATCTGAGCAATTGATTTTCGCTGTTCGCTGTAAATGTATCTTGAAGGGCCCACATTGTGGATTGATTTTTAAACTTTTTAATCCGCTATTCAAAGGTCTTTGGCCACCTTAATCATTCTTATTTTCGTTAAGAGACTTTACTTTAGACGATTTCCGCTTGTTGTTTTCATCTTTGATTAGTTATTTTAAAAAACAACCAACAAAAAAATTCAAACAATCTTGTACGGCGTGTTATCTTACTATACATCTCAGTAAGCACTACAAGTTTGATTCGTGAGAAAATGAAATATCTCGAGGCTATACATTAAACTACTAACTAGTTCAGTGTTTAAACAACACTCATCTAATATATTTATCTATTCATAGAAAATTCACTAGAATCACAACATAAAACTAGAAATTAATTATACATTGTTTATGTTAAGACTACATTTTTCATCAAAACCATATTGTTAAGTATTTATAAAACTTAAATTTGTTTTGTAAATTCAAGAACCCAGTAAAGGTCGACGCGTTTTCATCTAAAGCCATAAAGGGGAATTTATGTGTTGGAAAATAATTTGTTTTATCATTTTGTAAAAGATGACTTTAATCTTTTTAAAGCATTTAGCGAAATGTTTTAAAACTACTTTAATTTTTTTTTTTATTTCTTAAACCAACAAGTTCTACATCCATCTTTCGTTTTTAAATTCGTTTCAGAAGCTTACAGCCTTAGTTTCAGCTATTTATCATGCCGACCGGAATTTGTAGCTTTGGTATTAATTTTAGAAATTCTTATGTAAAGGAAATTATTTTAAGGCGATTTTTGTATTTCCTACTATAGACTTCTCGGTCCATACTGGCAAAATCTTTTTTCTTGTACAAAGTCCGGATTTTTAAAATTCAAAATCCATGAATGTTTTCAAAGCCCCCCGAAATTTTTGTGTAAGAAAAATCGCATATCTCCTACTTCAGTGATGAAAGAAAAGATTAATAACAAATTAAAATACTGATCTAGAAAAAATGCTTGTCTTGAGTATTGAAATTTTAGAAGCTTTTTAGTTTCCAGCTGTTTTAGTTGCTGCAAAAACAGTGTTGTGATTTCGTTTTTCATTACAACCATATCCCGTCCAACGAGCAATACGCTTTCATGGGGCTTTTTTCGTTACCTTTTTATTACAAATGTTTTGTGGTGCCATGGTGGTACAAACTACCATTCAGTTTGGGCTGTCACGTGAGTATTTAGCCCTACACTTTGTCTATAAACCACATTATTGACTCGATTGTAAACTATTTTATTAAACCAGCGAACTGTTGAGAAAAATTTAAGAAAGATTCCATTCAAGTTTTTATTTACAACTGAGTTTAATTTAATTTTAAAGATTGAAACGCGCCATGATTTAGTCTGATGTCTTTATATCAAGTGCCCTTGCACGTGGCAGGAAGACCGAAGTGCGACTCTTTGAAAGTCTAACGTGGTCAGTTTTTGTCCTTCAACCAAATTTTATTCAAATTAATTAGCTTGAACTAAATAGATTAACAGTTAAACGGATGTATTACTATTAGATACGACGCACAATTCAATTAAACAAAGTCATAGACTAGATATTCAGTATTGAAATTATAAACCGGGCTAGATACGCGCTTGTAAAATTTTTAAAACAACTGAAGACATATAAAATGGCTTTTAATGTCAGCTTTTTATTGTCAACCAACACAGCATAACTGGTTATTGAGAGACAACAGTTCTATAGTATCACGGTTTTGTGTTTCGTAATACAAGTAAGTGGAGAACAAGTTTGTTAAATGTGTAACTGTTCTCAATTTTATGCCTCAATGTAGTTGCTGCGTCAATTTGGTTTCAAAAGGTCGCTGTACTGTAGCAAATAGTTTCACGTACACAAAAAACAGTAGGTGACAGTGAATCAGCGGGTAGAAGTAACCTGTATTCTGTAACTATGCGGAAATTGCTTTTTAATCATCTCCTTAAGTACTGTAATTGTATTTACTGTAAGAAGCTGACTTATTTTTAGAGCCTTAACAATATTAATGGTTAAAAACAATTTTCTTGCACGGATCCCAGTATGCAATTGTCTCTGCACTCTTTCGACTAGCACGCATTTTTACAAAACACAACAAAACACTGACTGAGATAACAAATCTTGGTACGGCTTCTTTGTAACTCACGTGGAAGCTCCACTGAGCTTAGTTAATGTTTTTGAATACGGAATGTTCACAGTGTTAGTGTTGTGTTATTTTCATTGGCCTCAGTCCCATTCCCCCCAATAGTTTATGATTTACTTCTTTTGTTTTAAAAATAATGATAAAAAGAATAGCTACAAGTGCGTGAATAGTTTTGTCAACACGAAGAAGATAAAAACTAAGTTTTGACTCAAGCTAGCTACCAGTGGCAGTGCGGCTGCAGTGCCAGTGACAATGGCAGTGATGCCCCCCTCCCCCCTCATCCTTCGAAATTGACATTGAATAGTATGTTGAACGGTTTGGACATAACGGTAAAAAAACAGGGTCGGCGGAAACGCTCAATAAGTGGAGTGGAAATCCTGGTGTTAATGACTGCCAGTTTTGAAAGCCACAATATAGGATATCTGCTAAACGCGGGTTGTCGAACAATCTTAGTACATGGTAGAAGATGGTCGTTGCTTGAGCTTCTTTGTGCAACTTCCTCCAAAAAAAATAGTTGAAACTCTTTCTTTTATGTATACGAAGTGTGAAGAAAATTGAGTTATCCAAAGTGGACTATCCAAAAATCTTGTTTCTCTGTAGTGAAGAGAAAACTGATTTCATCGGTGCAAGATTACAAAAATCACTACTGGCTTTCATAATATTAAACCAATTTTGGAATGAGCATCTAAAGCACAGTTTAACAATAACAGCAACTCCATCACTGTTCTTTAAATGGGTCTGAATATTGAAAACTGCATGACAACAACAGATTTCAAGAAATGCGGCAAAACATTCCACAAATGGCTAAGGATAATCTCATTAAAACATAATACCCGTTCAAAAATATATAACGAGCTACATCAAAGAAAAAAGACACGACCCATAGTATGGCCGGCCAAATGCATAGAGAACAAATGAAGGCAAGGCGATAGAGATAGACTGGCCACATCCTAGGAAAGACAACAACAACGAGAAAATAGCATTAAAATGGATCCTAGAGGGAAGAGATAGACAGCCGTTAAACCGAGAGAAACTTTTCGGAGGAGAAAGCATAAAAAAAAACTGCAAAAGAAATGGGGATCCCGAGCTGAAGGGCTGCGGATCGCGGAACATGTATCTGCGCAAATACCAACGTGAAGAAATTAATCTGTGCCTCTACTTATTGTTTAAATGAGCCAAGAGGATTATGATGTTGATAATGATGATGATGATGATGATGATGGTGATGAAAGTGGTGGTGATGATGGTGGTGATGGCGAAGATGCCGATGAAGCTGATGGTGATAACGATTTTAATGATGATCATGATTATAACAATGATGATGGTGATGATGATGATGGTGATGATAGTGATAGTGATGATGGTGGTGATGGTGAGGATGCTGATGAAGCTGATGATGATGATAACGATTTTAATGATGATCATGATGATAATGTTGATGGTGATGATAATGAAGCCGAAGATGATCAGGATGATGATAATAATGATGATGACGATGAAGATGCCCGGGGCATCTTAGTTTTTGTGTAGGGCCTAGGGGCGTGCCGCCCTGAGCTCAAGACCCTGACCCTACCCCAGACATATGAATGTTTAAAATTGATACCCTACCCCTGACCTTTAAGTTAAAAATCATATCCTACCCCTAAGAAAACATGCGTTAAAAGCTGGCCCTACCGTGTATCATTTCCATTGGTTTGCTTACAGGACTGGCATCACATCTGTGTTGGTCGTTTTCTTTGAAATGCCATAGATGTTATCATAACTCTCTCAACACCAGAAACTGTACTCTGTCCCAGACAATATGATCCCTAGCCCATCCCAAATTAGATACCCTATCCAAATATTATACCCTATCCCAGACTCTAGAGCTAGAAAACCATACCCTATAGGGGTGCACATACCTGTATGCCTCATGTGGGCAAATAGCCCCCCCCCCCACCTTCCCCTCCCAGGTGAAGATGATGCCAATGTCGATGATTGCAATGACAATAATGATGATGATGATGACAATGCCGATGATGATGATTATGATACCGACGATGACTATTACGATGACAATGATGGTGGTGATGATGGGAACAAATCAAACAGTAAAGGTAGAGTAGAACGCAGATTGAGAGTAAAAAAGACTTCATTCACTTACGCACGACTTGACGTTAACACTTTTGCACCTTTTGCACTACCTTTTTAAACGTCATGTTTTTGCTTTCCTGAACGAAACATTTGAATTATCCACGAAGTTTAGCTGATTGTGTCGCCAGCAAGTTGGTGCATTTTTAAACAAACCACAAACTGAAAATCCTGACCAACCCACTTAATATGTAACCTGGGCTCACTGCATTGCAATGCGCGATACACTCTTTTTTATAAGAACGTCAGGCTGAAAATCGGCCAAAATTTAAGAACATGCTAAGAACACACCCGAGGCTGCCGAAGAATGGCAGAGAACTTTATTTTTTTAAACAATAAAAAGCAAAAACCACCCAAACTCTACTTCACGGTTTGGCCAGAATCTGAACGCATGCGGACAACCAGCTTCACCCGACTAACAACAACGCAAGTAATTGGAGCAACCGTGTACAGCTGTTTCGTCCTTGATAGGACTCATCATCACGGTATAGCTTTTCAGCCACTGAAGCTACAAGGGGGAGTTCAAAGAACTGACTTGAGGCTGAGCTCCCACCGCATGCAAAAAAACGTCAAGGTATCAGCTCACTAAGTAAATATCTTAATGTAAGAAGTTAAATATTAAAATTAAATGCACGAAAACTTTGTTTTATTTACAAAAGGTTATTTTACGTTTCTATGAGCAATATACAAAGGAAAATTCAAATTTATTCACTCAATTATTGTCAGATTACCACGCCATTTCGAGCCATAATTTTTAAATTATGTCATGCAATGATATGGATATTTAAATTTCTGAAAAAGCAAAATAGTGTGAAGAAAATTAATTGATTAAGCCATATATAATTATGTGAAACAAACTTAGTTAAAGACTTATCATTTTTTACCGGGGAGGGGGCGGGGAGGGGGAGGGGGAATGGGGGTATGTGGAGGACTGCAAATTTTGACTCCTGATATTTTTTTTTATCTCCCCTCTGCGATGAGGAGGAAAAGAATTGATTCCCCCGGTACACCCGCTTCTCAAACAAAAACAAATAAGACATGCACACTGTTTACTAGTTGGAAATAAACACTTCTAGTTCTAACAAATCTTAATAATTTCCACGTAATAGATACATGGTTTCATTCAGGTTTCCGTTTTGCTACAATCGTTCACTGTCTGACGATCGATGTAGGATCTCAATAAACTCAAAAGGCCATTCCAAGTAGTGAATAATCTGGAACTTTACTAAGCAATACGCCGTATTTCATAAACTTCATCCTTGTTTGTGCTCTTATCTCATGAGATGCTGGTTGAGCTGAGGCGGTAATTTAAACTGATTTATCAGCAAATGCCTTAAAAATACATTGTATTGCATCAGACGAAAGTGCGTCACGTTAAATGTTCAGCAGACGCTTGTTGTTGTTTCACTGATATAAAATTTAATATATATTTTTTCATTCCAAGTATTTAGCCAACGTTTTTTCTTAGAAATATATAAAACTTTATATTCTAACTAAAATGATTTATGGATTTAAAAATTTCAAATTATCACAGGTGCTGCCTTATGTCACAATAAAGTAATTAGGCTGTCAATTCACTTCTGAAGTTCGCATTTCCCAATAGCAAAAGCAAGACTTTAGGAAATGAGCTATTTATATTTTACTCAGGACAAAATGACCTTTGAATGAATTCTGTTCGACGTATACTGATGTATTAAAAGTTATTATTTGTTGCAATGTTTTCACAAAGAACCAACTGAAATAAGTTATTTATATTATATTTTCCTGATGAAATTTGAGATTTAAATGAATTAAGTTTATATAGTAAGAAATACTGCGTGTGCTCTAGTTTGCATACTAAGCTGAAGAATGCTATGCAGAGCCTAAGAACAGCGGAGTACAAAAACATGATTTCATAAAGCCTATCCGATCTCGTTAAACTTGAGATACATTACATACTCATGTTTTGGATCGCATTTTCTAAATTTTCTAAAAGCTTCACATTACTTGAAATGCGCTACAGAGAATAAATTTAAAAGGAAAGTCCGAGTTTACGCAGCTATGCATCTAGTTGCCAAATAAAATATCCCTTTGTTGTTTTAAAATTCTGTTATTACAATTATACACTGAGGTTTTTACTTCACTGATATATTTCAAATCGAAATAAAGGCTTTTCAACGGCAAATAGTTTTGTTCTGCTATTCAAAATCGTTTTGTTACGCAACAAAACCTCGAAGATTCTGTTGTTACGACAAAACTAGTTGTATTTTGAGTTTTAAAAGAAGAATTGTTAAAACGAAAGTACACATTTTTTTCTAGTTTTGCTGTTAGCCTTATGGTTATAGTGAAATAAATAGATTTAACAATTAATTTGGTTGGTGGTATTTTTTTAAAAACATTTATAGTTTATTGTATTGTCAAACTAGTTGTCTAAGCACATTACGATTAAATAATAAAAAACCTTTTATATGAAGATAAGTAGCTGTTTTTGAATGTTTTCAATTTTTCTTTAGTTTTAAAAACAGTAGAAGATTGTTGACCCTCTGCATTTTCAACACCCCACGTTTCAACACTCCTCATCAACACTCCGAGGCTCGGGACCCGCATATTCTAAGCTGGGTATAGAATAACAAAGATATAAATCACTTCTCCATTTTGAAGTGGTGAACCAAACAACATTATTGAAATGTTTATGAAATGTTGCTTTATGCGTATAAGGTGCTTAAATATTTTTGTACTTTAGTAATCGTTGTACTTGTACAATGTTGTAGTCATTACTTAAAATAGAACTCAAGGTAAAAGATCTTTATTGTTGCGTGACTGTTTTCGCCGCTAACATGTTTTTTCTTTGTTTTATTCGGCCAATGACAACAATAGTTTTACAAAAATAAGAACTGGGCATTGTGCTAAGCCATCCATATCAAAATGAATTACACAACAGGAAACAACTCCTTCACACTAATACACGTTGAACTTATTTGCTAGCGTTTAATAAAAGGAAAGGCTTTTTTAAACGTAGTTTTGCAGTATCGATTGAGCAAGAGAGTGAGAATTTCAAAAAGGCTAGTGTTTCATTTCGAAAAAATAGACTAGTATATGACATTGGTTATGCGCATGTGCTGTTTAAGGTGACATAATCACAATTCATGTCAAAGGTGTAAGTTCATTTGAAAGCTTGAACAAATCCGTGGGCACAGTGGTTTTTGAAGGGCGAAGAAACGTCTGAAAGATAAATTGTTTGTATAAAAACCTTCGCTTTATTTCCGTTGGAATCGTGAGCGTCGAGTCATGGAAGAAACTGGCTTTCGTGTGATACGGAAAGCTAGAAAACGTTTACGAAGTGAAAGTTCTGAAGTTGATGGAAGCGGGTCGAATGAATCAGATTATATGAACCACAAAGAAAGTTCACCCGAGCGTTCTTGTTTCTCTAATGGAGAATATCATTGCCAGAGAATTTCGATGTGCGGTGAAAGATCAATTAATGAAATACTCAAAGTTGTCTCTCTGCAGTCATTCTCGAACACGAGGCAAGGAATTGCTCCATCTTCATCAGAAAATGGATTTAGTCACATCAAGGGTCATGTGCCGCCAGACAACCTTTCATCCGACCAAGAAGAGCGAGAAGAGAGTCGCTCGATAACGGTAGTGAAAACGCGCGGTGATAGTTCACATTCTTTGGATGAGATTTTAGGTAAAGTTCATCCAAGTAGAGGAAAGAGAAGCAGTGAAAGGAACAAGGTCGTTAAAGACGACCGCTACTGGGAAAAACGACAGCGAAATAATGCCTCGGCAAAGCGTTCGAGAGACGCTCGAAGAGTTCGTGAACTTGAAACTCAAATTCGTGCAGAGTATTTAATTGACGAAAATCAAAAACTTAAAAATGAAAACGAGTTATTAAGAAAGGAGAATGACAGGCTACAAAGAACAATTGAAAGTCTTGAGTTGCAGTTGAAGAACTCGGCAAAATAATTGTCGAGACGGACGCACACAGAGGGCATTAATTAAGTGAAGATGCCTGAAGGATTTTAGCTTCTATATACAGTGTAGCTAGCTGTTCATAACAGCAAAATGTGTTTATTGTTCATTTTCCTTGTAAATGGCGTATCCTTTTTCTGAGACCATATTGTTTTTCTTAGGTTATTCTAGAACTTTAATATATTGTAATATGTATGTCGTGCAAAACATTTAGAAGTTTTTCATCAGTTCAAGGTGTGACGCAATCGAATGTATCGCCTTCCCGCCAGAACATGTACAATTCAATTTCGTTTTCAAAGCTAAGTTTTCTTCAAAATCCTTCCATGCCAGCGTTGTGTAGCTGAATGAAAGACAACATCAAAGCTTAACAGCTTATCGTGTTTTAAAGAACAAAAGCTGTGGTTTCAAAATAGCAGCGTGCATGTCAACAACTCTTTGCTTCATGCTCGATTTCTCATCAGTGTTGTCAATTACATAATCTTGTAATTACGCAATTCAAAAAGAGCGTCGCACCCACCAAAATATTATGATTGGCTTTAAGTTGAAGTGCGCTCGTAAAAAATGTGTTCGCTCGTTGTAAGTTCTTGTTAACTCTGGTTAAAAACCTTTGATTCCAGGAGCCCTTGAAAACTACAAAACTCTCAACAAAGTTGATCATAAATATAGTTTTAGTTTGATTAACCAAATCAACAAACAGTGCGACAGTCACGTACTTCGGGTTTTTTTGAAGCAGATTACTGAAGCGAAGTATTTCCGACTAGGAAAGGAAAAGTCACACTTTAATGAAGAGTGACACTCGAAAGATAAAGTCAATCAAATGTATATTTTTCATAAATGGCAAAGATAACGCGATACTGGATTTTCATTCGATCATTCACCGTGAATTTCACTTTTAGATTCTGAGATTTCGTTTTAATAAGACTTAAATGAATTACCAGTCATTAACTCGCATGTTTCTTGATAGTTTTCAAACGATTTTTTGTCAATTCTCGCTTTTCTTTTGGCCTTGTAGATTTTGATAATTCTAAAAATGGTTTTGTGTGGGTGTTTGCCTTGTGCCCTTACTTTTGTATTTGAGGTCTTATACTTGTAGTAGACTTGTAATGTAAGAAATTATTAGTGGCGGCTTGCACATTAGTTTATTAATTGCATGTAAGAAAAATAATATATATATACTAGATAGTTACATTACTAAAGATAAGAAAACATAGGCTTAAAAACATATAGTCTTGGAGACTCAAATAATATTATCTATATCATTATTTTAATATTTGTTTAGTTTTTTAAACTTGTAATTTTAAGAGCTTTTGCTAGTGACTGATAGAACTATTAATCTTGTAGAAATTTTGAATCATTGATAAATTTAAAATTTTCATATCATTTTGCTTCAGTTAAGAATATATATTGCTTTATTTAATTTTGAAAATTAGCAGTGTATCATGTTGTATGGATAACCTTAAATTAATTAAAGTTAGTTTATAGTTTTAAGTATTTTATATTACATAGTGTTGTTCAATTTCATCTTCAGCAACCATATCCTATTGAGGCCATTTTTTTGTTGTATTTCATTAGTTCACCAACATTTTTTTATTTTCTCAGAGGAATTTAAAGCTAGAAGATTTATCTGACCTTTTTATACTAGCTTTTCATAGAACATAAAAAACTTCACTTTCTCATAATGAAAACTGGGCATCAGAAGAGTTGCTTGGCATCAAAAGTGAGAGAACTGTTTAACTGTATTTGTTAGATATTATATTCTGGAATAAGAAATTGAAATACACTGTTATCATTCGTAATATTGATGCAAATTACATATGATCTATTCTATCTGTTCTGCTAATTGTGGCAGAATGCTGCACTTAAAATAAAGCAAAAATAAGAAATAATCATTTACTGTGGGCCAACATGATACCAAAAATTGTAACTTTGCTTGGTCTAATAATATAAGTTTGGAAAGAATTTTAAAAATTTACAACTTATACAATGTAGTGAAAAGACATTTGTTAACAAACTCTGATGTTTTGGATCAGACTGTAGTCCTAATTGTCAGGTTGAATGTGATATTGATATTCACTTGACAAGAACTACAGTCCAAAACGTGTGGTGCCTTTTAACAAACATTTTTCACTATGGTGTATAATTTGTAAATTTATAACACTGTTTCAGTCTGTAGAAACACTAAAACAGGCAGCATTCTATTTATGACATGTTTGCAAAGGAAACTATATATTTGGAACTAATTTAAGCAAGAGAGAATTCATTTTCTTTTTATCAGACAATAAGGTTTTCCCTCTAAAAGCTGACAAGTCAACATTGATAATATGGATAAACTATACTAGTAATCATTTTGGGGAATAGTATTTATAGAATAGTATGTAACTTGAATTCAACTTGAATTTGAAATAGACAATTATATGGGTGACCTCAAAATAATATGTCTAGCAGGGGGAGAATCATATAATCTTTGAAGGGGATTGAGAGAGATTTTTCAGTTTAGGCATCATTAATGAATCTTGAAGAATATCTATAATTTAACTTGACTACTGTAGCACTCATCTAATGTCAATTACGCTAGTTAATATATTTTTTCCGAACTAACAGGTAATAAGCTTTCATCATCCAAAATATTTTTGCTTCACTTGGGATTAAGTGACGTGATTTTTGTTTTATATTTTAACTCCCCTTTAAAAAAATCAAATGGTTCATATATCCTTTCTGAAAAAGATTGGATCTCATATATTACCAGAGTTCACTTTATCAAATAATGTAAAACTGAATTGTTCAACACTCTGAAATCTCAGTTTGTTATGATCATAAAACTATAAAAAGCTGAAAGCTGAAAGCCTTTCAACTTTAATACTCAAATAAAAAAAATGTTTTAATGAATTTTGTTGTTGTTTGCTGTGCAATTGTTTACATGTTTTTAATGTTGAAAGTTGATGTAAATGTGGTGCTGCAGTAGTGAAACATTTTAGGACCTCTTTACATGGAGTGAGTTTTCTTAGCAAGCCAGGATATCTTACCATGCCAAGTTTCCTAGCTCATTTACATGTTGTAGACATGCTATCCCAGCTTGCTGAGTTTTCCATCTCAGGGAGCTGGGACACTTGACAAGTTGGGACAACTTTTTGCATGTTAAGGCTTGCAGCTGAGTTATCTCAGTCAGACAGGATGAGATTTGACAAGATCAAATGTTGTGATGTTGACACATGTGATGTACTATTACTGTAACATTGGGCTTCTCTCAGCCTGGGAGATTATATATTTTTTGCATGTAAATGCCATCTTATTTAAGCATCCTTTGCAGGGACAGCTTGTTCTGAGTAAAAAAGGTGTCCTATTTCCTTTGCCTGTCTACTGGAGTTATGTCAACTATAGTTTAATACATATAACTGAGTTACTCAATGAAAACATTGCTGTTCAGTTATTGAGATGAACAGATTGATTAAATTTTCTCTCTGTTAAACCAAAGTACAAATCTTGTAATATTTCTCTTGAACATGTTAAAATTATATATAAAAGACGAACAAGGTACTGTATATGATGGGATACTTAAACCCAAAACTGTCACCAACTTTGAAAAAATATCTTATTTTACCTTTAAAGTGCAACTAAACCTTTTTCTTGTTTTTGTCTCAAACTATGTATCGTACAATTTAAAGTGCTTTTGCAAAAAAGTTTTTGTTTTTGGTCAAATGATTCTTTTTTATAGTACTTTGAAATTTGATAATTTTCCACCATCTTGGTTAATGTACGCGTCCTGAAGGGGATTGGAAATATAAGT
>JAOBAY020112794.1:0-16800 GCA_025331085.2 Zoanthus sociatus | reverse complement strand
ATTAGTCTGAGTCACTAATGACTAGTTCCTTGCTAGTAGAGGCTGCTGCACGTGGAAGAGAACTGTAAATACGACGACATACGGCGAAAATGACAAAAATTCGGAAAATCTCGCCGTAATACAGCGTTATTACGAAACAAGACTTTAGAGCACTACTGTATTGCAAGTTTAGACCCATGAAAAAAACTATACTTGTCCGTGGAGTAACGAGTCGGGCAAGTCGGGCATAGGATTTCCACACCCCTGCTCGAGAACTCTCACAAACTCTTCCAAGGTTTTCATTAGAAAGATGATATACGAACCGTCTATGTAGTTTAATTTATTTCAAGAAACTGTAAATTCTTGGAATTAAAAATTTTATTTTGGAGACAGCCAATCATATACATATCGCTCACGTCATTTTCGTGCTTCATAGCGCTATGAAAACGCTTTTGTTGACCAATCATAACACACGTACTATCCCAATTAGCCCTATGCAGTACTTAATCACATGGAACAAATTACGTCATACTGGGATGCAAAAGAACTTTTGAATTTTGCGTTCCAGTATTTGCTAGGAACACGTTTCATTTTCCATGGATTAATTTATTGGTTGAATTTTGCGTTCCAATTTGCGTTCCAGTATGGCGTAGTTTTGTACCATGCATATGTGATCAAGTCCTGAAAAAGGCTAATAATTTCCAAATACGTTTTATGTATTAATTGTCTTTTTGCCATTTGCAGGCGAAGGGTTTATGATTCGAAACCTAGACCTTGGCATAGCCATATCTGCAACGGCGCAAATGGCTGATACACACTTTGCTAATATCAAAACCGTTATAAAGGAAATTGTTGAAAAGTACGGGCAAGGAAAAGTTCGATATGGCTTGATTGTGTTTGGAGATTCTGCAACAATTAAGATCTCATTCACGGACAGTTACTCAGACAGCCAGTTAAAGAATCTGATAGAAGCTACTCCAAAAAGCAGTGGCGGACCGTTTCTAGACAAGGCGTTGGCGAAAGCAAAGGAAATGTTTGACGAAAACACAAGACTTGACTCTAGGAAAGTGCTTGTTGTTTTCATGGACAAAACATCGGCTAGCCAGCCAAATGAAGAAAAAAACAAACTTGATGCCATTACAGAGGATAAGATTCATTCGCTGTTTGTCCTTTGGGGAATCAAATCCGTCAATACAGCCAACAACCTGGTTCCCAGTAATAACATACTTTCAATTGATATCGCAGTTACTACGCCCATACCTTCGTCTACTGCCGAAAACGTGATGCGCAAAATTAACACAGGTATATGGTTAAGTATTAATGTTTGAATGCACTGAAATTTGTCATTTACAAACTGTAAGATCTCCCTGAATTGTACAAACGAGCTCGAGTTTGCCCCGTTTTCTGGTCATTTTCTTATTTCGTGATTTAAGACATAAAATAAACGAATCGACGCTCTTAGCAATCTTATAGATGAAAGTTATTTTAAGAAAAATAAAAAAATAAAATATTTTTTCAGGAGTACAACACAAAACAATTGAACAAAAAATCCAGTCGTGGAATAA
The DNA here is from genome assembly GCA_025331085.2 of Zoanthus sociatus. Lineage (NCBI taxonomy): Eukaryota > Metazoa > Cnidaria > Anthozoa > Zoantharia > Zoanthidae > Zoanthus > Zoanthus sociatus. The sequence continues at coordinate 15,256 of JAOBAY020112794.1, read as the reverse complement.
AGCTTGTCGCGGAACAAACACATCTCCCCTCATGAAAGTTATCACGGATTTTTTTAACTTTCTTTTTCAGTTTTAACAATAATTTATGTAAGATAATTCTCAATGGCTTTTAAATTTTTCTAATTTTATATACTTGCTAGGAACACGTTTCATTAGTCAGAGATTAATTTATTGGTTGAATCTTTAGTCATGTGATTTTAGTACGGGTGGTAATTCTCTCCCAGAATGTTAGATAAACATTATATAGAGTGTTTGCACACAATTCCAAGAGACACCAAATACAAAAGGCGTAGCGGCCATGTTGGTGTCCCAGACAAAAGAGATAATCAAAATTCTTTTGTAAAGGGTACACCAACATGGCCGCTATGACGTCAGGTGAAAACGCTCTATAGATACACGTTCTCTTTGGATAATAAAACTATATTAAATCTCTTCTTATGGAAAGAATGTTTATTAAAGAATTTTAATATTGTTGTTATAGTTAAGCTTCCACCTACTGAGGATTTGGACCTGGCTTTTGCGCTTACAGCAACATCTTCGTCTGCTGGTGAAACTTTCGAGCAAATGAAGGAGATTGTAATTGAAATGGTTAATAAATATGGAAGAGGAAAAGTCCAATACGGCCTCATAATATTCGGCGATATTGCATCTACAAAGATCAATTTCATGGACAGTTTCCCTACAGACGATGCGATGAAGAAATTTATCGACTCAGTGCCGAGAAGCATTAATGGACCGGCATTAGATGAAGCTCTTGAAGAAGCCAGGAAACTTTTTGAAACAAGCCGACGTCCCCAAGCAAATAAAGTGTTGGTAATAATTAGTGATAAAAATTCCACGAGTAAACCAGAAGATTTGAGCGATAAAGTAATAACGTTAGAGCAGCAAGGAGTTGATGACATTGTCGCGGTAGTAATTGGAAATGAGGTAAGTGCGGAAGAGATGTTGGGCATAGCGAAATCCAAAGATGACGTCATCGCTGCGAACTCTTCTGATACACCTAAGGATATTGCCGACAAAATATCGGAGCGAATTACCCAAGGTGAGATAAAAACTGGGAGATGGGTTTCCAATTTAAAACCTTTAAGTCATGTCGATCTTAAGCCTATGTATATATAGAAACATAGAAAAAGCTCGATGCCATCGTATTTCAGGGTTTTTTTCGAAGGAAGCCTCTCTTTCATGTTATCGCAAGCCAGTTTAAAGTTTCAGAGGCCTGGGTACTGTCAGGCTAAATGGCGACATTCCACGAGAGACCCATAGCTCGCTGCCATCGCATTTCAGGGTCTTTTGGAAGGAAGCCTCTTTTTCATGTTATTGTGTAAATGTTAGTTGTGATCAAATATGATGAAATTTTAAGAAAAACTAATAATTTTGAAAACTCCAACTAGCTAAAACGCAAACTCGGCTCTTTTATTCAGCTACTTTATTCAGTCAATCCTTAAAGAGTATATGACAGAAAATTAGTTTTTCGGTTTTTTAAAAGAACATTATCAAAAACATATTTCTGCCAAGTTTTAAAGTAATACAATGAAAATCCGCGGAGATACAGCGTTCAGAAGTTACGAAATTTTACTACAAAATTTGTCCCCTTCAAGTCACTCGGCTAAGAAGCCAGGTGAACAAAAAACATGTGACGATTGGATCTGTCTTTGATTTGATGACGCCATTTTGTTAGAACACAAGCAAGATGGCAGAACAAGGGAATACCTTCCATCAAAATGACGTATTGAGGAAGTACTTGTGTCTCGTTCCAGTCCATCAAACTAGAGTGCCAAAAATAGGGAAAAAACGTAATTAAAACAGCCGTAACTGTACAATTTTTTTATCGACTTTTATTCAAGATTTGCAAAAGTATATTTTTTACAACGATCTTTTTCAAAATCGAAAAACTGATTTCGTGTCATATGCTCTTTAACAAAATAGAAATTCCTCAAAATACCTAATCTTTGATTACTACTAGTTTAAATATAAGTTAAAGTGTTAAAAAATTAGTGCCAAGTTTATAATACTAACTTATTTCAAATATTCTATTATTAGAGAAGAAAATAATTCAGGAAATGGATATTGGAATAGCTGTTACTGCCACAGGACTTCTGTCCGAACCAACCTTTAGACACATGAAGGGCGTGATCAAGGAGTTAACTGACAGTTATGGTTACGGAGAAAAAGTCCGTTACGGGTTAATTATTTTTGGTGAGAGGGCCTCCACCAAACTTAGTTTTACTGATGAGTATGCATCTCTTGCGGATCTTCAGCGTTTTGTGGAGGTAGCGCCGCGAATCGAAGGCGGTCCAAGGCTAGACAGAGCTTTAGAGGAAGCAGAGAAGTTGTTTGTAGATAACTCAAAGCCATCTGCAAAGAAAATATTTCTTGTTTTTACTAATAAAAACTCAACTGGTAACCAAAACGAAGAAAAAGCAAAAGTTGATGGTCTAAAGAAAAAAGGAATAGCAACTATTGTCACTTCTTGGAAAGCTGATGTGGGCAAGTCGTTTGAAAAACTGGTACCGAAAGAACAGATTGTAGTTACTGATACAGGAAAAGACCCAAGTGAAGTCGTAAAGGAAGTCATTGATGAAATCGACCACAGTAAGTGTCTCAATTTATCAAGTTCGAATGATTTTATATCACATTTATTGCTGATAAAACTTGAATTTTTCACGCCGTTTTTTTTTCGCAATTGCTTACATCCCGTTCATGATCGATGCGGTTTTCATATTAAAGAAAAAGGGACCTTTAGCAACGGAACGAAAATAATAATAATAATAATAATAATAATAATAATGATAATGATAATGATAATGATAATAATAATGATAATAATAATGATAATAATACTTTATTAACGTGTCTTGTTTTCTAGTTAAACAAAAATTAATAAACTAATTGGAGACACCTATCATAAACTAATTGGAGGCACCTATCAAACTAATTGCAGACACCTATCAAATGCGAACGACGGCGGTTCAGGAAATTCATATTTCCAGCTTACTCTTTACTTTATGTGGCTCCTAAGGGTTTTGTTTCTCTGCATTAAACGTTGTGAGTAGAATGCAATTAAATATTTCTTCATAAAACTAAACAAATACTAAGAACATATTTGTTATTACATGCTTGCAGCTCTGAGTTTTAGCGACAACATTGCTCTATAGCTGTAGGTATTCATCTCGATGTATTCCAACGTGCATTTATTGTATTTACTATTGTTTCTTTGTCGTTGTGATTGGCGTCGCCTTCTTCTTTGGTAAAGGTCCCTAACGTCGCTGCTTGGACCACGGTGAACGGGCATGGTTGAATCAGTTGGTTGAATCAGTTGGTTGAATCAGTTGGTAAGATCTCTGCCTACTAGCCTCAAGGTCTCCAGTTCAATCCCCGCTTTCTCGAGATTTTATTATTTGTGCGACTTTCTAAGCTAACTCAGCTTTCTACCTTTATGGGTAGGTAAATGGGCTGGGAGCTAACCCACGATGGATTAGTGTCCTGTCAATGCGAAGTCAAAGCCTCATTCGCTTAGCACTACAGAAACCGGAGAAAAACGCTGCATCCTTGTGCCTCCTGGCTCGTAAAGGATTTAGCTTAGACCGCAGTATAAGCTCAATACGAAGGACAAAAAAGACTGCTTATACTTTTCAGATTACTTTGGAAATTTTTATTTTTGATATTATTTATAATAGGTATTCATACCATTATTTATTGAAACAATCCATTGTTTCTTCAACTAAGATAAAATCAAAACCATAACCAGCTTAAGTAGAATTTTGTCACTGTTTCTAACCAACTATTCCAGACTTTAACGCTAAGAAAGAACCGTTACTCGTTTCAGCAAAAAAAGTGATTCCGGAGGTGGATTTGATATTTGCCTTAAGCGCTAGCTCTTCTGATGCAAGTGCCAATTTTCAAACGATGAAACAGATTTTCAAAGCCATGATAGATGCTTACGGAAGAGACCAAGTTCATTACAGTCTTATTACATTTGGAGAGACCCCATCGGTGAAAATTAGGTTTTCTGATTCATTTCCGACTGATGAGAGACTGAAAAATCTCGTCGACGCTGTCCCGAGAAGTTCGGGATCTCCCGCTCTGGCTGAGACAATGACTGTAGCAGAAAAATTGTTCAAAGTTGGAACTTCTCGGGAGACTGCCACTAAAATTCTTGTCATAATGATGGACAGCAAGTCTGGAAGCACAGCGAAAGATGTAAAAGAGAAAGGAAAATCTTTAGATGAGTCTGGGGTTCGGGTAATTGCAGTTGGTTTTGGGGATCAGTTTGATGTCACAGAGTTGAACAGAACTACTCCACACAGAGAAGATGTTATATCAACAAGCAAAACGAGTGATCCAAAACAAATTGCGAAGGAAATTTTAGCAAAAGGGCTTGAGAAACGTAAGTGTGTTTTTACTTGACCTTTCGCATTTTATAACTGTAATCCGGCTATAAACTTCGTCTTTATCAATGTTTTACCAATTTAAAATAATTTTCTAGTTTATTTTAGATTTAAGATATAATTAAGTTCATCCGTAAGTTCATAAAGTTAGAGGTTGTTAAAATGATATTGGAAAGCCGATTATATCTGGTCAAGCTCAATCTATCCTCATCTAGTACTCTTAATCTATTTATATGTTAAGCGTAATTTATTTTAAACCTGTTTAAACTGTAGTAAATCTCTTTCCCATTACAAATTAAGACCTTTTGACAAATTTGTAACAGCCACCGAAGCTGAAATTATTCGATTGGTTTGTAAGTGTTTTTTTATTCTGGGCGAGCAGCCATGCACTCTATAGACTCAGTTATCAGCATACATACAACACACTGCTAGTCTGTATTTTCCAGATCTATGGTTCTGGCTAACTTCCTCCAAAAAGAACTCGATTATTCTTAGCAATTGCAACTGGTTCTATGTTAATTGTGAAACGCTCAATATCATTTTGCAATGTTTTTACACAAACCCAAACCTTTTTTTAATAATCTAATTCATATTTTAACTTTTGTATTCGTTAATATAAATATCAAACACGCATTAAAAGGTCCATTGTATTTATTATTTTCATTGTCAATATTTGCTGAGACTGGAAAACGCATCAAGACAGTGATGTTTTTGTTTCTATACTGTTCTTTATGTTTTGTTTTAAAACTTTCTCTTCGTTTTCTCTATTGGTAGTCGACTGTATACCACAAGTTTTTGTTAAGGTAGATGTATATTGTCATGCAATATATACATATTCCTCTTTAGGTCAAAAAACCATTGAAGAACTTGACCTTGGGTTTGCCATCAGTGCGGCAGCCATCGATGCTGATGAAACTTTTGAGAAGATCAAGAAAACTCTTCAACTTATTGTTGATACGTATGGCACAGGAAGTATTCGTTACGGAATTATTTTGTTTGGTTCTAATTCTGTCATTTCCAAGGAGTTTGGAAAGAGATATCGGGATGACAACGCATTGAAAACTGCAATCCGTTCTTTCCAACGCCCGCAAGGCGAACCCAATTTAGAACAAGCGTTAAGAAAAGCCAAAATGATGTTCGATGCACTGGCAAGTCGTCCAAAGGCAAAGAAGGTAAATGTTCACAATGCTTCAGTTTAATTATGTATTCGACTGAAAGGGTTAAACGTTTTTTATTGTCTATTTAGGTTACAAATGCATACATTTCATCTGCGTGCCTGTAAGAACCTATAATTTCCAATATAGTTTATATTAAACGTAACACATGTTGGATTAATATATGTACTCGAACCTTTACGAGTTCAATATGGAATTGATTTGCACGAGTGTGTTTTAAAAAGAATCAAACCTTTGAGCTTTTTAAAACGCTCAAGTGCAAGTTAATTCCATATTGAACTAATAAAAGGTTCGATTTCTTGTTAATCATATACATGAAAAAAATTATAAAAAAAATGTTGATGAAAAAGACAAACGTGGTAGTGACAACGTGACAATTCATGCGTACACGAAAAGTTCATGCCTCTATCGTTGTCATAGAAACGTCTGCATTTTGATTGGCTTACCTTTGCTTTGAGATTGTAATTGCATAAAATACCAAATTTCTGTGCGGAATTACAAAGTAATTTCACTGCTCTTGACCAATCAGAATCAAGTATTTTTTTCACATTTATGATTAGGATTAAAATTTACTAGATATCGCGTACATACATGCTGGTACTAAATAAGAATCATGAAAATTGGGCGCTAGGTACACGTCCGTTACATTCACCATTTTTATATACCTAGATTTTGATCGTTAGCTGCTGACAGGTGTCGGTTATCAAATAATGATAGATAAGAAATATTATTTTCTACTCTAAGAGTAACTGTTTACTTTGTAAGTGGTAGATGATAAGAGATGAGAGGAAAAGGGATTTATGCAATATGTAGAGACCTAAAACCTCTGAAGTTTTGTTAACAAAAAATCAATAATTTTTTTAAAGGCGTCAGTTTACACTCTTTCACTGGTAAAATTATGCGGACAAATGAAACGTTAACAAATTAAAATGTTGGAGTAGTTCTCTAACCTAAATAGTAATACATTTAAAAGATATGGCCAAGTTAGTTTGACTGGGAATTAGCCATAAGGTTTTGGCTGTGTAGCGTGATTCCATTGTTTTCTTCTAAGATTTTCTTCTTCATCTGTCACGTCAAGTTGCAGTTACTAATGGTTGCTGTTTGGATTTGTTTATAATGTTAGGTTTTGATAGTTATAGTGGACAAGAACACCACTAACGGCCAAAAGGAACTGAAGTCTGCCGTTGAATCTCTGGAGAGGAGCAGTGTGAAAGTTGTACCTGTATCCATGGGGATGGCAGCCGATACCAAAATCCTTACAACAATAACAACCAACCCTGCGAATCTGCTGGTGCTTAAGAAATCAGAGAGTCCTGCTAGCATTTTAATACAAATCATGAACAAAGCTTTAACAGGTAATAAAGTATACTATAACGTTTCATTGATGTCCTGTGATCCCAGCTGTGACTTCATGGCTTAGTTGGTTAGAGCGCTGCTCCGGTTGTGCAGAGGTTTCTCTTTCGTATGCGATAATTTGTAAAGTTTGAGAGTAAGTTTGTATCGCGGTGTAAAGAAAGACGTTGTGAATGATCGTCGCGGTTATGATTATTGAGACTGAGTTTGTATCGCGGTGTAAAGAAGGACGTTATCAATGATCGTCACGGTTATGATTATTGAGACTAAGTTTGTATCGCGGTGTAAAGAAGGACGTTATCAATGATCATAGCGGTTATGATTATTTTGAAAGTAAGTTTGCACCGCCGTGTAAACAATGACATATGCACGATTTTCATGGATATGACAATGAATACTGAGTTTTCACTACCGGTTATAGAGTTTGTGTGAGGCCGCAGAGGCTCGTAAGTCGTTAAGAGGGTCTGGGGTTAATCTTCCTTAGGATATTTTGAGATTTTGCCAACCTAAACAAGCATTTTCTTGCATGTTAGCAAAAAAACCCAGCATTCTCAAAACTGGTATTTAGAAACAGACATTTTTTGTCGTACATGAGTCCAGTAAAGTGAAGCAAAATTTGCGCTCAAGTTTGATTTAAAACTTAAACTTACAATTTTAGATTACTAACGAAAGGGCTTACTCTACCAAATGTCGTAAAGAATTGAAAGCACTTTTATCTATTTTTTTGTACTAAAATCCTCATCTGCTAGTATTGCTAGTTGCCGGCCGGCAGTTGGAGGCTCAGTAGTCAGCGGTAAATCATCGTTAGCCGCCTTCTAATAAAACCGCTGATTCAGTCTTAATTGATCTGTGGCTCAACCGAATTCATGGATTGAAATGTCATCGCCTTATACGTAGTGTAACAAACTGACGATTCAATTGCTAACTCCCCGTCGCATATTTTTACGAAACCCCCGACAAAATATATTTAGCCGTTAACTCAATGCTTTTGATAAGTTATTGCCTTTTGAGCTTTTCTTTCTAGACACTCAATTCCAATCTTTTTAAAAAAAAATAATAAATTTTGTCTATTCATTTGTCGCTAATACCCTCATTTAATGGTAGCATAAACAACAGAGGTGAAATGTATTAACTGACGTAATTACGCAACCAGTCACATGACCTATACAGGGTACTGATAGTTAATGTTATGATTTTTATCTTGTCATTGAATTTTAATTTTAGGTGTATTTTTGTGTTTTTCAGATCCAGTGTTTGTGCCATCGCTTGACCTGGCGTTTGCTTTCAGTGCAAGTTCCATCGAGGCAAATGAAAACTTTCAAAAGATGAAGAATATCTTAAAGTCATTAGTTGAGAAGTATGGAAGCAGCAAGATCCGTTATAGCGTGATTGTTTATGGAGATACTCCGTCAGTCAAGTTGCGTTTCAGTGATATCTTCACTACGGACGAAAATCTTATCTCATTTCTAGATATGATTCCAAGAACTTCAGGGCTGCCTTCACTACAAAGGGTTTTGGTACAAGCAAAGAGAATCTTTGATGAATCTCCGCGAGAGAATGCAAGAAAAGCTTTAGTCATAATCTCAGACAAAAAATCTGGCAGTCGCCCGGAAAACGTTAGAGGGAAGGCACTTATTTTGGAGGAGGCTGGTATCAAAGTTATTCCTGTGGCCTTTGGTAACACTGCAGACATCTTAGAACTTGTGCTAACAACGGCTGATAATAGTTCACTAATTATCACAGAAAAAGCTGATGAACCAGGAGAAATTGCTGAAAAAATTCTGAAAGAAGCGTCTAAGAAAGGTCAGCTTTAAATTTCTCTTTTATTTCTTTTGCTTTATTATTAATCTGAATAACCATTACAATAATTTGTCTTTCAATTGTTTGTGTTAGGTTAATTATTCACATAGTTTTGATTTGAATAAAAAAAAACATCCACAGCGACGGAATCATAATATAGGTTGATAGTGAGTATAGTAGCCAATCAAATTGCAAGATCTGGAATTTTTTGTTAAAAAAAAAAACCTGAAAAATGGATTTATATCTTTATTTAGTATTTACCAAACCAACCGATATCCATTTTTGCGCGCCTTAATTGGCTCCCGTAACTCGCGATATCCATGACTATTAGTTGATTTTGAAGCGGAAGTGAAAAATTTCAGGAAGCGCGCGTGCGAAAAAAAAAAAAAAAGCTTTACATTGTATTGTTTCTTTGAAAATAAAGTGCATTTTTACCTTATTATTTTGGTATATACTAAAACACCTATCCCCCTCAGGGTCGGTGCCTAGCGCTAGATATGTACCTCGAGGCTTCGCGTCTCGGTATATATCCACCACTATTCACCTCCCCTTTGGGGGATAGTTGTTAATAGGCCATTTTCGAATTAAGCTTCAATCGTCACGAATACAATAATCAAGTCGAGGCCAAGTACCATAAAATAAGTAAATGTATAAGAAGTTAGCAATTAGCCTCGACCTGAAGGCTTTGCTTGTGAGCAACGGAGTGTAAATCGGAATTAATGGGCTATTATCCAAAGTAGCTGCTCCAGTATTTTAGATATGAATATTGTTATAAATGAAGGCTCTCAAGTAACAAAAAATAGTAAAAAGAGGATGTTTTATAATCGCTCACCATATACCATACATTAGTTTTGAAAACAAGTAGCAATAATTGTGATCGCACATAGAGTCGGATGTTTCCTTTAAACGGTGGGATAGACAAGCTCACGAGGACAGGCAAAGCCAAACAGTATAAGTATTTAGGTATCTTTAGATTTAAGTTAATTAACTTATATAACTGTAATTTTGTCAACAGTGCGTCCTAAGGTACCTGACATTGATTTGATATTTGCACTAAGCTCCACGTCAAATAAATCTGATGAGACGCTCCCACAAATGAGGGAGATTATGAAAGCAACATTGGATACTTACGGCTCATCGAATATACGCTATGGAATCATAACATTCGGAGACACAGTTAGAAAAGAACTGGACTTAAATCGTACATTTCCGAATGAAGATACACTAAAAGGATTTATAGATTTGATACCAAAGGCAACAGGGAGACCAGTTCTTGTCAACGCGTTAAAAGAAGCTGAGAATATGTTTATGGCTGCTGCTTTGGATCGTCCAGCTGCAAAGAAGGTTTTGGTTGTTCTGACCGACAGGAAATCTATCGATTCAGAAGAGGAATTGAAAAACAAAATTTTAACTTTTATAAAACTGAAAGTAAGGATAATTGCTCTCAGCATTGGTGGTGAGGCCAATTCCACGGAGCTGGAGAGAATAACTGCTTCGTCTAGAGATGTCATTGCAGTTATGAAGGGTGATGATCCAAAGAATATATCCGAAAACGTAATGGATAGAATTCAAGATGGTAAGGAATGTAAAAACCTAGTTCTTGTATCAGAAAATGGCTTCTAGGGAAAAACTTTACGTTAAACACCAGAATTAGAGCGACATTTGCTTGTTATTCAATTAACTGGGTATGCTCTTGCCTGGAAATATGCATTAACAGTTGTTATTTTTTAATCTTTCTGTTAAAACATCAATGTTGAGCATAAAATGCTCTTTCGTGTTGACTATATTACATAAAGATTATTGAGCGTTTGTAGTTCCAACTTGATACAATGGGCGTTTGTAGTTTCAATCAGATGTTTGAGACTCGTAAGCATATTATTATCGTTTAAACTAGCGTTAAAAGGAAGTCCAAAAAAACAAAACAGAAATAGATATCAAACAATAAATCTATACAGTAATATCTAAATATGACTGAACATTTTCAGTGTAAGATCGTTAATAATTGGAAATCAAGTGAAACTCTGTGTTAGAATTAGTTTCGTGATTCGCGATCAGCCATCAACGAGCGATTTATGAATCGTAACTGTAACATAACTGAATCGTAAGTGAAATAAGCCTTCGTACATGACTAGTGATTGCATTGTTTCGCATGAGCGGTGAAGAGCTGAAACGGCTGATTCGGGCTGGATTTCTCAAACAGAAAAGTTGTGTTAGCCTGGTTAGCCTAACTGGTAAGGTGCCAGTCTATCGTGTGGGAGGTTTGGGTTCAATTCCCGGCCGGACCAACATTCAGGCTCTTAAGGAGAAAGTGCTGCCTTTTCTCTAACATCTACAGACGGTTAGACTTTCGCGTCTTCTCAGATAAGGACGTCAAGTCGAAGGCCCTCAGAGATTCCTGTGTTTATATGTGTCATGTGAAAATCTCCGTCCACCTATGAGTGGTAAAGATGGTATCCCCAATTAGTAGGCCTTTGGCCAGCTAAGTACGACTTGACATCTAAATAAAGTTGTTATACAAATTATTTAATTATTTCAGTCTTTTGATCCTTCCCCTTCCTACATCACTCATCACTCACTTCTTACTCCCTTTGTATTCTGTTGTCCTTTTTATTTTTCACAGAGAGCGAACTAATTCCCGTACTCGATCTCGGCTTTGCTCTGAGTGCTGCTTCTGTTGGCGCCGATGACACAATCAGACTGATGAAAGGAGCTGTGACGTCAATCATGGGAAAATATGGTGTTGGGAAGAAAATTCGTTACGGGCTCATCATGTTTGGTCAAACATCAAGTACAGCTATTAGTTTTGGTGAACAGTTTTCAAGTGTTGACCGTATTAAGACTATTGTTGACATGAGTCGTCGTCCTTCTGGTGAACCGGATATGAAAACAGCTTTAAAAGAAGCAAAAAAGGTTTGATATTGAAGAAAGTATAAGTTTTTATATTAGACTCGCATAAAAAAAAGTAGTGAAAATATTTCCATCGGAAATGCTCCTTTTTTAAGGATTTATTAAGAGTTAAAAATAGATCTGGAAAAATTAATAAATTTAACTTGTTTGATTTTAAAATAAAGAAATTTTTGAAACACATCAAACATTCTCTAGCAATTGACAGAACGCGGAAAAAAACTCGCCACTGGAACTTTTACAATATTAAGAATCATTTAAAAGTCGTAGTTATTGGTCTAACTCTCTTTCGCCAATCAACTTTTAACTTTTATTTTGTTCTTTTTAGTTTTCGTTAAGAAGATTTTATTTTTGCTTCGTTTTTACCCGATTACTTGTAACAGAAATATTCTCCATAAGTAAATTGCTGGTGCAATTTTGAGAAATTTCAAAACTCCACTTGCGCCATAGATCGCAAAATGCACTATCAAGTCAATGCTATAGTTTGTTTATTATTTTCGCAACGCGTTAATGAACACGGACCTTTTTTCTACACTTTCTTAATTTTACAGTAAATAACATTTGTTTATGCAATCTAGTTGTTAAATACTGAATTTACTAATTTACTAATTTATTCATCAGTTGTAGGTTTCCGTTGATTTTAGTTCTCGTACTTCTTCCATCAATTAACTCCTGCAACCAAAATTATATATAAACGCCAATTTGCATCCTAGCTGATAACTTAAAGCTAAACAAATAACTTTTAAATTTTTTCTTTTTCGTTAATTTTATACACCTGGCGAAGAATTCCAAACGTTAGTTTAATTATTAGATTTATCAGTTTGAAAAGATTTATCTTGCCTTCACTTAAAAAGATTAACTATTCTCTAATCTCATATTTTTTGTTAGCTTTATGACGCTGCTCCACCACGTTTAAATGCAAAAAGAATACTCATTGTAATCATTGACAAACGATCCACTAACAGCGTTGAGGAACTGGCAAAAGCTGTGAAACCCTTAGAAGGTATCGGAGTTAAGGTTATTCCAGTCACTATTGGAAGCAACGCCCAACCAAGAGATGTACAGCCAATCACGACCAACACCAAAAATATTTTGGCCATAAAAAAGAATCAAAACCCCCAAACTCTTGGCGAGAAGATCATGGACAAAGTTATACAAGGTATTTAAAGTGTACAATCAGTTTAGGTTTTTTGGATGTAGCTCCAAGACACTTCATTACCATATTTTACAAGAATATAGACCAGATGTATAAAAACAGGAGCTATCTTTCACTTCTAAATTCTTCTTTTGACGTCACGGCCAGAAAACAATATGGTAGCTACCAGTCTCCATCGCTTGGTCAAAATGGAACCGGAAGTGATGTTTCCAAATGTTAAACCCAACTTACACCATGAACGCAACTGATAAAGTGTCAACATGTAACTTGTTTAGAGAAGCGACCAGATAAAACAATTCAGATGGGCCTTTAGGTATTCGAGGCAACCGATAGTTAGAGTCTTTTTGGTTGTTCTGACCGCCAAAAAATCCATCGATTCAGATGAGAAATTTTTACAACATTTTCATACGCACCAGCAGTTAATCATTCGAAAAAAAATCTGAACTCATTGTAAGTAGCGTACGAGACAATGAGAGATCTACCAAAACATCACAGAAGTTTAAATTTCTCCTAGGTAAAACTAACATCAAGGTCTGTCACTTGATCCAGTAATTCTCTATTTTTGTCTCACGCATGCGCATACTCCGTAGGAGCAGCAGTGAGTTATAGCTGGGAATTTCTCATTTGCATAAAACGTTTTGTAAAAATGGTTATTGTTTTTGCGCAGTTGGTTTGTATATTATCGTGTGTTGATTAGTAATAACAGAACTGGTTGAGCAATATTGAATTTAATTCTTTGATTCGTTTAGGGAATAGGCTTAATTGTTTGCTATTATTAATGTATATTCGTTCCAAATTTAAAGCCTAACTGAGAAAAACAGGGGGAAATCTGGGCGATAACACTCTCACTTATTGACAGGAATCTTAAACGACTTGTGTGTGGAGGATGCTAGTTTTGGAAATACTGCTTTTACCCCTCACGTTTAGAATCCCGCGCTATATTTTTATCCTTAGATGTACCTTCAGGGCTCCCGCGAGTCATTAAAAGGCTTTATTTTGCTTTTTGCAGATTTAATGCCTTAAAACGGTCTTAAATTAATACAAATGAAAGTGTTTTTTCTTGCAGCCAAATTTCTTCTCAACATTAACTTATTCTTTGCATCTCGGGAGCAATTAATTAACCAATTCAGTCCCAGTCAATTTGAAAAACCAAATTCTCCTTACTTAATATACACAAAATAAGACATTTGGTAATGAGAAATTGAGAATTAATCAAACAAAGCAATATACCGGAGATTAAAGGTAAAATTCTCTCAAACTTATTCAATAAAAAGTATAGGCTCAAGTTGGGAGAATGTAACAATACAACTGGGACTGAAAGGGTTAACAATACGCTCGCGTATTTCACGCTTTGGACCACCATTACATTGACTGCGCCGCACCTCTCCGAATCTGTTCGTTGTTGATTAGGGTTTTTGTCGTTATTTGGTTATAACATTTATTTATCTTTGTGAAATTGTGATCTTGTCTGCCATGAAAAGCGTTTAATAGCATTGTTATTTCACTTTCTTTTTTGATTTTTTCTTTTCAATAATTGGTCTTAAAATTTTTGACCTTCTGCATTTATTAGTCTCAAAAAAAGTCTTAAATATGTTATCCTTTGACCTACAGGAACCCTGACCTTAGACATGGCCTAACCTTGTGTAATTATAACCTACTTTATTTTCTTAATTACAGATCATAAACCTGTTCCCGAGGTTGATCTTGGTTTTGTGATCAGCGCTCGAGCTCCTGACGCAGCAAACAATTTTGTCAAGATAAAGAGCACAGTGAATGCCATACTTGACGAGTTCGGTATGGGAAGAGTCCGCTACACAGTTATCCTTTACGGAGTTCGTTCCTCAGTAAAGGTGCAGTTTGGAGACGATTTTCCGTCTGTTGAGAGTCTCAAGTCATACATAAGCGTTCTTCCTCGCCCGAGAGGTGGAGCTGATCTTTCAAAAGCACTAGAAGCAGCAAAAGGAGAATTTGATAAATCTGTGCGTCCAGGTGCCAAAAGGGTCCTAGTTGTTATCAGTGATTCTAGATCGGACAGTCTTCTAGTTGACATCCGAACAGTTTCTAAAGCACTCGAGAATGCAGGAGTTAAGGTTGTACCAGTGGCGTTTGGTGATGCTGCTGACAAACAGGAGCTACAAAGTACATCTGAAGACGGCAAGGATTATCTTGTTAATGCCAAAGAATCTGTCGATGGCAAAGCTTTAGCGAAAAAGATTATCAACCAGGTTTTAGTAGGTGAGACGAGACGTAGAGTTTCGCACGAGTATGCGTGTACAAATATGACAATAATAATGTATATCTTGTAGTTCAAATTGTCCTCTAGTACAATTTGTTTTGTACTGGTTCAAAATATTTTGTACTGGTTCCAAATATTTTGTACTGGTTCAAAAATTTCAAACCAGAACAATTTTTCTTGAACTGGTACAAATTGAACAAGATTCTAAAAAGGGATTTTTATTTTTGGAAAAATTCCTTTTTTT
>JAOBAY020112702.1:0-16807 GCA_025331085.2 Zoanthus sociatus | reverse complement strand
ATTTTCATCCAAACACACAATTTTATGCAGTAAACTTCATACCTTGGTTATGAATCCCCATGTTAATATCTGTGTTCGTGACTTGTACAGGAACTATTTGCCGCCAGTTTTAGCGACCACCTCTCGAAGCAATCCAAACGAATTTCAGAAACCCGGGATGCAGGGTAAGTATTGTGGAATTCTAAAATATTTCCTCACTACGTTCTCGTTTGACAGCGACTCTTGGCATGTACATATCTATATCGTGACAACACAAGCAGCCTTTGTATTCTTCTCTGAAAGCCTTTTACAGCTTGATACTGAGAAATAAACATCAGCTCTCGATAACCATCAGGCAAAACAAAGTCGACTAGAGCCAATGGAGGAACAATTACAAACTTACTAGTCACGAACAGCGAATAACCCTCGACAGTTCTTCAATCGTTTTCGTTTCATTTCTTAAATCCCTCTCGTACTGCTTACTCTCCATTCCAAGGATTTAGTGTTTAGTGATCATGCTGATCTGTTGCGCATTCAGCGTTTTGTTGCTCATCGTATTGAGGTGCGCCATGTTTTACTTCCATGTCGAAACAACTCAGTTCAGGAGAATTGTAGAAGCTGCTGTTGGAGACAGAGCTCAATTCTGCATCAGAATGCGACATTCTCGAATAATAATTTTGTTTTCACTCAAATAGCGTCTTGGGATCAAGCACTGTGACTATACAAACCTGCAAAGAAAAAGCTGAAGCTGGTCAGATCTGAATGACTTTTATGACGTCAGAGTCCAATTAGAACCCAGGTTCCGAATTGCTCGTCCAAGATTTAGAATTTGATACTTTCAGCGCTTATAAAAAATTAACTAAGGGTCTGATTTCAAAAATATTTTCAGAAATTGAACTTAGAAGTAACCTACTTTTTAACTAGCGAAAAAAAATTTTCCTTCATATGCACTTTCATTCACTTTAATCCGAGGTTAAAAAAGTTTAAAGGAAGTTCAAACGTTGGTTTGGAGGCCAGTTCTGCAGCTTTCAGAGCATTTCAAATAAAAGAGTGTTCAAACGTTGCCCAGAAATATAAACGATTCAAACGAAGTACAGCAGAAACAGTGGCTTTTGAACCGAGAAATGAACACATGTCCCATACAAACAAATTGATAAGTGGTGTTTTCTACCAAGACACATTAGCATCCCACAAAAATGTCTGTGAAGTTGCATCTAGTCCGGGCAATCCAAACTCAACTGTAGGCGATCAAAGTAATCATGACTCCACTGAAGTAAAACCCAGTTCTTCGTCATCATTCACTAAATTAAAATGTTTATGACATTCCAATCTCAAAAAAGTGAAGCTAAGATTGAAAAATCCGCAGAGGACAGTACCTCCTTATGGAAATTCTCTAATCGATTGCCAGAACCAAAAATAATCATTCCAGCAGTTGTTGGGCTAAAAAAATCGATGGAAACCCTGATGAAGAAGCTAATTTTAATGAAGAAGACACAGATACGCATCATTTAACTCAAACCGGAGTTATTTTGGCGTGAATCGTGAATTCACAATAATCAAACTGAAAGTTTAAATTTAGAACAGGAGGAAAGTTTTCCAAATGCAGTGCTAACAAAAGATGCATATACTGATCCCAAGAAGAACATAATCGTTGAAAAGAAAGACCTGCAGAAAAAAACATCTCACCAATAAACAACCGCAAAAATTCAAAAGAGGTAACAAATATGTTTCCTAACAATGTAACATATGCTTAATTTGCTACCATTGTAGATGTGTGGACTTTAACACAAAACTGGCTCAATGTGTTTCATCACAGTACAACTGCCTCAAATATATGAAAGAAAATTACATAGGGTTTTTAACTTACATTGATAGGAATGAGAACGAAGTAAAATTAAATGACATAAACATCATAAGTCACATACACGCATATTACACTGAAAAGTAGTCACAGGCTGTTCAAAATTAAAACGTGTACCATTAACGAACACTAAAACAAAATCAATTGAAATTATAGCATCTCTTCACGGAAACCGTAATGAACAGCCTAACTGTTGGTTAAATGCAATGATGCAAGCTTTGCGTTCAACATCTTTTGTGAATATACTGCATGAATTATTTCCTGACAGATCTACCGATAATAGCACTTTAGTTCATTTACTCAATTCATGCTTTCAAGAAACCCACAAGCACCATTTTTACTTGCAGTTTTTGTTGATGTTGCCAAGGCAGTTGATATAGTTCCCCAAAGAGGTCAACATTTTGATGCGGGAGAATTTTTTCAACAATTAGTTCAAAAAATTATTCAACAAACAATGGAAACCATATTTAGTTTAATATCTCAGAGGTTACAGGTGAAAGTCTTAGAGCTATATCATTGTCTTTCGTGTAGCTCCATAAGTGGATTGTTCTCGAACAATCCAAAATTGATGCTTAATCTTTCCTGGTTAAAATCAGTTATCGACATCGATTCGATTCTTTCGAACTGGTGCACAACGGGACTGTACCCTGAGTCTGATGCTCCTTTGAGCCAGCCAAGGTTCGTCGGTCATGCACAACTTCAATATGTTATGGTCATTGCCTGATATCCTTGTTATCTATCTAATAAGAAGTAATGTGTCAACAATTTAGGTTAATAGCACTCATGTACTGATTACACAAACGTTGAATGTGTGCAGGCTATTGGGAACCATTATGATATGAACGACCATTTGTAATTTTTTTATCAATTTTACTTCAAAAAGGTTACACTATAGACGCTGGACATTTGGTACAACAATCACATTTCCGGAAAAGGGAAATGCTATACTGTATGACAATCATATCGTTGAAGGTTACAATTCTGACACAATCTTGAAGCGAAGTGATGTAATGAAAAAAATTACAATATTATTTTACACTAAAGGACACAGAGCCGGGCCTCACAGGAAAAAGTATTTGATTAGTCATGCAGATTCTTGGAAGGTTGATTCAAGGTGGGTCTGTGAAATTGAAAAAGTTTGACGATCAAGGGAAACGAAACAATACATTAATAGGCTTGCAATTCAAGACATGAAAACGGTTGAGCCATTTCATTGGTTGAATGATGTTATTACCGACACATTTTTTTAGCGTTATCCATATTGTAATAACGCAAGGGTGTTGTAGCTATGAGCGCGTTTGTTTACACTAATATTAAAAACCAAAGATCAAGTGATGTGTTGGGATTAAAAAAAATTAAAAAAAGATTTTAAAAGTGGTTAAAATAAAAGTACGTCCAGAGTTTATTGTTTATGAGGCATTAACGAAAATGATTATTAATAGAGAATTCTGCAACTATAAAACAGCAACAGCACTTGCTTTGGGCATGGATGTTCCCTGTTGTAGGCCTTACGGAGATCATTGAAAGAACTTGTTTGGATGAATGACGGACACTTCAGTGGGACTACGGACACGATTTAAGGATAAGACTAAAACCAATAATTGGTGACGGGCCGGCACAAACTATGAGAAACAACAACCACCTTGCTTTCTGTTACATTATCTTATTCCACATGTCTCGTGGGTGTAACAGAATGCTTGAAAAACATTAACGATAGCTCTCCTGTATGAATAGAAAAGAGGTACGATCGTTTGGTATGCTTGTTATGCTCGTATAACAAATGACCTGAAAATTCACCTACCAAAAAGGTAAGTTGAAAGGTTCTATTTTACCTTTGAAAGTTAATTTCAAACTTGATTAAACAAATAATCAATTTTAATTTTTTCCAAATCCATAATATGATAACTACCATTTTATATCTGAAGTTTTCGAAATGGATGTTAAAACAATTCTATCAATGGTCTCCTCATTGCCACTTCAAAAAGCGTTTAATGTCGTAATAAGAAGCTTTGATTCCCAGACAAATATTGGATTTAAAGCTTCCATGAATACTTCTGGCAAACGGTTGAGCTATTCAGTTGCTTTGACTTCAAAAGTGTACACCATGACTGATCATGTTAGGGGCAGTACTGGTGCTGTTCTTGTAAGGTATGGCTGGAGGATGCTGTATTGCTTTGGATGCCATTCTTCAAACCTTTATTTGGTTTAATGGCTATTCCATAATAGTTCTGCGTAGAATCAATCACGCTATTAGTCAACTGTCCCCTTCCACCAACACCTTTCCCATCTCGAACTTTGCATTCTTTGTTGGTGTTTTTAAATTGTCTTAAAACAGCCCCAAGACGTTTCTGAACATGTTCAACACATTACTCTTTAATAATAACATATTCAGTATCATATTTGTTGACGATGACATCTTTCACTTTTCCAAAGCAGCTGCTATCACCATCACCAACGAATGTGGTGTACTTCAGGTTTCTCTTCTCGATGCTATGGCTGAAAATTTCAACAGCTGCTGCTGCTTACATGGATTCAGAAGAGCAACTATGATTGATTTGGCATGATGGAGAATAAGCCTCCTTCCAAGTTTTGTATGCTTTCGACCCCTTTTCCATGTTACTGTAAGCTTTGCATTCATGGCACAACAGGGGCTTGATGCATTAGTCAAGGATGCCAGCAGTGTCAACTGATGTAAAAAACACTACACCAATTTTGAAAGAATAGCCCCTCTTTTGCCTGGTTCCATCAACTGTCACAGCAACATAAGCAATGATTTGCCCATTGTCCTCAATGTGGTCAGGTTTTTAATTTTCAAAATTTTCAACAAGTCTTTTGACTGCTTTCTGCATTATACTTTCTACATTCTGAAGTGCAACACTTTTGATTTGTTTAAAGTTTCTTTGTCACTGGAGGGGGCAAATTCATGCCAGCACAAAACATTGATAAACCAGCTTGGCCAAGCTATTGAGCCACTAGCACAGATCTGCGGTTTACCTTGTGTGCTCCACGACCCTTTCCTTCGATACGCTTGTTGGTTGGCAGAGGAGTTTCACTTTCACAGACTGAGCATTTTAGAAACAGGGATTCAGCCAGCCCTTCTCTCATTGTTTTTCTGAAAGAGTTGAAACTTTAAACCTCTTCCAAGAAGAACTACAAACTGCAGCGGTTGAAATAAAAGCATTTAGGAACACAGCATCTTGTAGCTTGAAGCCATGTACTTTCTCAACTGAAGCTGTTGGGCGAAGCTCCCATTTGTTGCCATTTGTTTGTGTCATGATTCCTTGCTCAGTGTCAATTTTTCCATAAGAGGAATTTTTAAGTTTTCTTAATGAGACATTTTCTTTTTGTAGGTGTCGAAGATCACACTGTGGTTGTGGTGATTTCCTTTTTCCTTTGCAATTCTGCCAGTCTATTCCCGATGAATATTCTTTTCTTTTCCTCCTTTTAACTGATGTAAACTTCTTTTTTTCCTTGAAAACACTTTTTAGTTAAAAACAATTAAAACAGTTGAATACACACTAAAAAAAATTTTCAACTGGACTTCACTCAAAAGATGCCATTTTGAATTGAAGCTGAAGAAATCAGCGCAGTTGATTTCAGAGGCATGGGACGAGTAAAAATGGACTGGATTTGTGGAGATCCGGTTCCTAGGATTTTCGGATCGTTTTTTCTGAGGAGTTGAACCATAACCAATGGTACAAACCCGATAGCAACCAAAATAAACCAACCGTTGCTATGAGAAAATAAATTAGTCGCTCTAAATTGATTGCTCATTATTGGCGGGTAAATCAAAAATTTAAAAAACTAAAAGTAGAAATTGAAACATTAAATAGAAAACTCTAAAACGTTAATTCTATTTTTTAACTATTTTTTCCCTTTAAGTTAGGGTTAACTACTTCCTTAAGTTCTATTTTGTTAGATTACTTGACCTGTGTGCTTTGTACTAGTTCAGCAGTTACAATTATTGTTCCTCACAAGATCAACGCTTAGTGAAAGTGCAAAAGGAAAGACGTTTTTATAAGCATTCTTACAAAGAGTCTGAAAATAACCTCAAACCTGTTTTATATGCCATTGATTTTAGTAATCCCTGTAAAACTTGTTCTTTTCCACAAAATATACGTACATTTGATTTCATTTAACTATGTTACAGTTACAGTCATCTTAGGGAACATTGCGTACATTCATCGAACAAGGAACTGAGGTTGGACCAGGTCTGCTTAGTTTGTGGATATCATTAATTTTATGGTATGTAATTTTATAAAACAATCAAAGGATTAAAATAGCAGCTACCTATCAGTGATAGCCAACTGGTTTAGGATCTTGCTGGCAATTTTTATTACCATAACATAGTTCAAGATAGGGTTATTGGCAACTTTTTTCGCTGAATCAATTGTTGTAATTAACATCAAGATTACCTCACTTCTGACTGTAAAATTGATTTTAATTATAAAGTAATAATAGGTGAAATACGCATTTCTTGTTTTATAGGAGGAGGTTATTTTTAAACCCACTTTCATAAAGAATATTTTAAATTTAACCCAAAAAAATAGCTGGTAAGAAATTGGAACTCCATAAAAACATTACCTTGAACCCTGGAATATGATACATCATTTTCAGGTGGGTCCCATTTGTTTGGTGGCAGAAACTGGGACAAATCAATACAATATGGCCTGACACATTTTGTTTTTTTAAAGGTAAAGTTACCCATGTTTTTGACATGTTTAAGAAATCATTATTTGTTTATTCTTTTTTCAAAAATACATGTGGTGGGACCAATCTAGGGATGGGGCTTGGAGACAGATGTCTGATACATGATATTTTTAATAAACTAAATATTTAACAGCCTGACGTCCAACAAGACAGGAAAAGAGCTCGACACGGTGCATTCAAAAGAATCTTTTCTTGATAAAATATTTTCATCAAGTTTAAGGGAAATATTTGCAAATTTGTTTGCTGGTAAACAATGTTATGACCCTGTTGCATCATCAATAATAGGCAGCATTTAATAACTACATACACTAAAAAGTAATTATGTATTTTTTTTGTTTATAGAGCCAAATGGATCTCAATACATGGAGCAAAGTATAAACTAGGGGCTACCCTTCACACTGGATTTGACAATGATGAATTTCCAAAGTTTTGGGAAATCAAGGCAATATGGATTCACAACAACAATCTTTCCAATGCAATATTTGTTGTATCAGAGAAAGAAACAGTGGCATTTGGTGAACATTTCCAGTGCAATGAAATTGCAGCCCCTTTGAGGAAGAACATCAGGATATTTTATTCAAGAGACTGCAGCTGTTATCTGCCTCTTAATCAAATTAAACGCTTTGGACGAACAATAGCAAAATTTGTGTTTGAAATATGAAATTGATATGCTACCTAACTGACAAAGTGTCAATAACTCTGATACTGTATATTAATCACTCCTTTGCAGGTTTGTAAATAGACTTTGCTTATTTGGAAAATACGGAATGTCAATAACAAAAACCTTCGGATTCCAAAAGGTGTTGCCAAAGAAATCTACTTGTAAGCTTTATGCAAGTTAGATAGATGTCACAAATGACTCTTCAAAATGCAAAAGTTTTAAAAATAGATAGTTCCTATTTTTTAAACTCCTGTACAGATTTCACTGAGACTATTGACAAACTGTTGAACTTCCCAAACCAGAAAGTACTTTATTTGAAACTCATATAATGGAGTTTGCATTTTTTTTGTCATCAATCTGGAATTATGTAAACTGCTTCTTGGTATATCTCTTGAAATAAAATGATAATAGAGCAAACTCAATGGCATTGTTATTCATATCTGGGACCCTTTCAAACTACTATATCAGTCCCTTATTTTGGCAAAAGTCTGTAAAAGTGTGCACGATCCCAAAATATAAACACTCATTTCGTTCACTATGATCCTAAAACAAAGTTCATTACAGGATTTGTGAGGAGTAACTATAACAGCTATCCTCTCCTCCTTAATCTCCCCGATTCAAAGGATCCTAGACAGAAGCTCACAAAGAATAGCTTTGAAAATGCTAACAGTCGCATAAAACCTGTTTGAACCTCCAAACCCATCAAGTGAAACTATCTATTTTGATAACTGAGTTAGAATAACTGATATAGGCGTTAAATTAACACAACGAATTTAACACCAGTCTAGAGTGTTATTCTAGCACTACCCTAGGTGTTATTTTAACACCCTGAAATTAACAGTGCAGGATTATTTTTCATGATTACTCAGCTGCTGCTCTCTTCTATAGGTTTAGTTTTTTTAATTAAAGCTCTATTTGTGCGAAAATATCACTTGAATTTAGTGTTTCAAATGTGCAACTAAAACCAATAATTGAAGCCATTAAATTTTTAAAGTGAATTAATATAACATCTGTCACATCCTAATATGTTTCTCACATACTTTAAAAATCCTGAGGAAGTCTCGACCCAACCTTCAGCTTTGAATATTTGATGGATGCAATTCACATGCGTAAATTATTTATCAAATTGTATTTCATTACAGATAGTAACTTTTAAAGGTGACAATGATATTGCTCATGAATGCTAATTAAAATACTACTTGTAGATCAATTTTTTTTTTCCAGTAAGGCTAATTACACACTTTTTTATAAAGTTTTTCAGTCGCAAAATAGCATTAAAACACTTTTTAAAAAACTATAGAAATAAAAATATATATATAAAAAGGATTGGATTGAAGGATTGTTTTTTCAGTGGTCGGGCAGGAATGCTAAGAAACTCAGTTTCTGTTTTACTTGGGCGAACTAACAAAAATGTTATCCATTTGGAAGGTTAAAAGTTCACTTCGTCTTCTCTAGGTTGCGCTGTAACTTGGCAGGACGACACTTGGTGTTTGTCCTATTACAAATTGTTGCCCACACTTCGTCTTCAGGTTTTGCTTCGCTTTTTTAAACTGGATACTTTTCCATCACAATTGCTATAATCAAGAAAAATATATGTTAACAAGCTGGGAAAATTATCAATAATGCAATATTTTGTTTTCAAAAACTAACCATGCAAGAACTGATTCTTTTTTTCTTACTTTTGACTGTACCCAGTTTAACTTGATCAAGTTTTTCTTTACCCCTTCGGTTTTACTTTTACTAAGGTCCTCCCGGGAATGATGGATTAACTTGAGTGCCAGGGCAGCTTTATAGCGTTCCCTTTCCCCATCAACAACAGATAGAACATTTTCCTAGTATTTGGGGTTAGCCCTTAAATGGTGTTTGACTTAGTTTTTGCTGCATCCTTCGGAAGGTTAATATTGCCTGTCTGGGAAACAGGAAGATAGGAGTCATTCAAAGAAGCCAAAACGATAGCCAACTATCGAAGATCTGAAATGACTCAAAAAATACTAAGCAAGACCAAAGCCAAGAATTTGCGAACTATTTACATAATTACATCTTATAACTTGACAGTTATCTAGTCAATGAGACCCTTTATCTCCTAGTAAACATTCTAATTGGTAAGAGGTTTATTTCAAGAGGTTTTCGAGTAGAGTGTCTAAAAGAATAATAGCATGTTATTTATTTCAATTAACTTCCGCTCCACCCACTGCAGTATTTTTTCAAGCCCTCTTGAGTCTTTATCATAAAGTTTTGTAGCCAGTCTTCAATACGATGAACTGCTTTTAAATTAGTTTGTAACAGAATAATTTAATTGATGTTATTTTACAGCAAAGACAGTTAAAAGGTAGATATATAAAGTTTCGAAAAAATAAACTCTTTGATCAAAGAAATTAATCAAAGGGGTTAGTTTAATTATAATTCTATTATTGTTTAATTACACTGCCGTAAAAAGGACTGTCTAATTAAAAGCACTATTGAAAATTATAGTCTGTAAGAAAAAATAAAAAGGGTGACACTGAAGCTTTAAAATAGATAATAAAGTTGTGTCAGCTAAAATTGTTTTTGCACATACCCAAGGAGTACTGCCATAGCTTGTATCTCGGGCAAAGGAGGAGCTAAAGTCGTCAAGCCAAACAATAGCCCCTGAAACTCTCCGAGGTTTTCGGTTTGACTTCTTTCTGGCAATTCGTGTGAGGATTTTTTTCTTTCTGTTTATGCCTCGGGATTTCTTCATCCATTCATCTTTATCTCTCAATTATCTTTTCTTTTCGGTGGTGTCTCTTTTCTTTATCCATTTGTCTTTGTTTCTCAACTCTCTTTTCCTCTTCTTGTCTCTGGTTCCTCTTTCTATATCCACCTGGCTTTGTCTCTCAAATTTCTTTTATTCTTGTCTCTGGCGTCCCTTTTCTTCATCCAATTGTCTGTCTTTCAGTTCTCTCTTTGTCTTCTAGCTTCAGGCGTTTCTTCTCTTCATCCAGTTATTTATGTTTCCAAAATCCCTCTGTTTCCTCTCTCCGCTGTAAGTTTTCTTCTGTTTGTGTTATGGCCTCGATCTCTTCCTTTTTCTTTCATTCAATTTACATTTTTAACGATAGCAGATTCTTCACGATCTTCTCGCCACCTTTCTTTTTCCTGTCGTTCAGCCACATTTATCAAACAGCAACATCTCGGACTTGTATGATTTGCTAAATATCTAATCAGTCTGCCTCTCATATTACAATAGCAATTCTTGCCAATAGTGAATTTTCATCTTAGTGATGTTAGCAGAGGTACTATTGCCAATGAACAAAGGAGATGTAATTCCAGACAACGAACCAGACCTGTGGTAAACCGATGTGTGGTTATAAAAAAGACAATGCAGAAAGTATTTCAAACATTTTTTTTTAAAAAAAGGAAACCTTCTTTTCTCACAGTTAATATGAAGTCTTTATACTTGAGGTACATGCATTTAAAACAAAAGCTTACCAAATGAATTACTTCATTTGGAAAAATTATTTTATCTCATATAAATTAGTAAATTACAATATAATATAGTTTTGCACAATATTTAGAACTTAAAAAATATTATCCAGCTGTTTACAAAATACTTTGGTGTTAAACTCATATTAAAAAGATATCTTAAAATTACTGATGACTACGTTCGAGTGACATATCCTTTATACCTATGATGGAGAAACTTTTCTCGAATATAATGATATATCCATGCTGGCAAGGGTCTTGTTTTTTCCCATTCAAGGTACCCAAAGAACCACCTTATCAGCCATCTGTAAGCGACAGCCGCAGAAACCTAAAAAAAGTGGATAACTTTTCAACTTTTTATAATAGGGAGCTTAAGCATCGACAACGAAATGGGATGACAACATCAACCGGAAGTGAAGTTTCCCACACAAACCTTCTGGGCATGCGTTAGCTTGTCAAAATGTTGTCCAGCCTTCGTCGACAACTGAATCTGAGCAAGTTTTTGCTCTTGTGAAAAGGTAAATAAACAACAAAACTTTTGCATGATGATAATCATCTGTTTCCACCTTTTGTTATAATGATTGTTTGATATATTATCTGCAGAGCAGCGGAAGTCAGTTTAGCTATTCTTAACAGAATAAAATGACTTTCTTTCAGAAGCATCCAAAACCATGGCTGGCCACATTTCTACAGCCGAGCAAGAACCCGTTCAAAAGAAATGTAAGTTTTTCTGTACTGGTCTCTTTAAGGAGAATTTTGGGATTTTTAAGTCATGTTCTTCTTATTTTAGACCTGCATGTCATTGTGCTAATTTTAAGTTGCACTTCAAGATAGAAATCATCAGTTTTGCTGTAAAAAATATATATTTCTGTGTTCTTTTGACAGCGAGTAAGTCCAGGTATTTTGTTTGGAAGGAAGATCATGATGTCTTGATGCTTTGCGAAGCTGTATTGAGCGAACCTTACAATGTTAAACTGAAAAGCATCGTGAAAGGGAAAGTATGGGAAAGCATCGCAGCCTATTTGAATTCACTGAAGACTCCAGACTTCAGGGTTACAGCAAGGGCAGTGAGAGATCAATATGCACTCCTGATCTCCCAACACATAATAAAGCAAAGAGAAGAAGAGAAAGCATCTGGGATTGATGTCCCCAAGCTCACAGAGCTCGATGCCTTGCTGGAAAAAATTCGAGAGCAAGAGAAAAGCGCAGAAGAAAAGAGTGACACCCTGAGAAACGAGAGGAAGGCAAAAGATGAGAAAGAAAAAGCTAATGCAGAGGAAATCAGACAGGCAGCTCTTCAGACCATTGAAATTAAGAGCGATGATAGTGGCGAAAAACCAAAAAAAGCTAAATTAAGAGGAACACCTCTGATGTAATCGGATTTTTGGCCGAGAAGTCAGAGAAAAAGAGAATTGAAAAAGGAAGAGTTAGCCATCAGAGAAAGAGAGCTTGATCTAACAGAAACTAGACAAGAGGAGGCTGCACATAAGCAACAGACCATGTTCTCAGCGCTGATCAACACGATGCAGCAACATCAGCAGCTTCAACAGCAAAACCTTCAAATTATGCTTGACCAGCAAAACAAGGTATTTATGCCATTGTTTGAAAATATAAAAAAGCATTAAGGTCGAACCTTATGAATGTGGAAGAGCCCTGAACTTGTTCAGTTGACTTTTGATATGACTTTAGTTATCTGAAAGAGCATCGTTCATGGATGTTATTATATTTCTTTTCTATAGAGAGTTTCTTGAAGTTTCAAGAAGAAATAAAACATTGTTTCTGCAAATAAACAGATATTTTTCTGTACAAAGGGGCGTAAATGCGCAAACTTTTCTCTAATGTGCAGTCACTAAATGCACAAAATAAATCTTTAAAATAGTATTTATAGCTAGGTCTATTCTTTTCTATTGTTTGGTTATCTGTGCTTTTATATAATTAGCTCATAGTATTTTTTACATTTAGTGAGTCCACTCTAGAAATTGAGCCAATTTTGAGCATCATCAAGGCAAAATCTCTAAAAGAAGCATGGGTATCTTCATTCAGTCATGTTAGATTGAGGTAGCTTTCACCCAGGGTTGACTCTGTAAAAATTCTTTAAGTCACCATCGTAAACATTCTGGGTTAGTGCCAGCCCAACCTCCAACAAACAGGCCCTTGGGCTCCTGTGTTTGTAAAATGTTTGATAAAGGAATTCCAAAAAAATAGCCTGACTCTGCAATGTTGTGCTTAATTTTTTTTGATAAATCTCTTTTATTTCTATTTATAAAATTAATTTAAGTTAATTAACCACAGTTTTCTGAAAAATGGAAAATAAAGTTGGGAAATAAATCAATAGTTACAATAACATTTCTTGAAAATAGAAAACTTTTAGAAATAAAATTGTGCTTAATTTTATTATTATTTGTTTTCTTTTTAAAAAGTTCAGTGGTGTGAGAAATGGTCTCTAACTTATCAGCATACAAATATCTATACCATGGTTGACTGCAGTTATAAGGTTTTGATACATATTTTATCAAAGGCAATGTAAACTGGGCAATAGTGTGGTTTCCTAACCAAAGCATGTATCAAGAGTAGGTGGCCTAAGGTCGAAAAATTCTGAGGTCATGTTACCATACAAGCATGTCATTGCATTACGCAGTATGACAGAAACAACATAGATCTTTCCAACACTGCTGAGGAAAAGCTTCAGATCTTTTTTAAAGTCATTAAACTTAAACGAGTTGATTACGTCTCCGAACAGCCATTCAACAGAACTTCTAACAGCACTCATCTCTGAATTGTATTGCTGCATTTGTGGCATCAATACACCATATCTAAAGGGGCCTTGCAGCTGCACTCTAAGGGGGTAGGCAGGGTCACCATAAACACAGACTGCCTGGCCAGCTGGATTGTAGGCAAACCGATGAAGGTCTTGTAGCAGCTGTGAATCATCATTATTGAATAAGAAAATCAATAAATTTAGCCTGTCCTATAGCCTTGTAAAATGTTTCATTTTTTTTCAATATTTTCCTTTTTTTAAATAAGTGCAAGGTCTACAAAAATAAACATTTGGTGTCCTGTGTTTATCAGGCCTGCCACCGGTCAAAAAGCTGGTCACATCCCTGCTTTAAAGCCGGTGGCCTGTACTGTTTTGTAACTTACCAACTGGGCCTATAGATTTCCGATCAAGCCATTTGGCAAAGCAATGCTTTGAAATTTCAGGGCATGAACCCTTTTATGCCCATTGTAAAGAAGTCGCTGATGTTCTCCAGGTCTTGATATAGGCCTAACGGTACCGTCAATAAACCCAAAACAATTGGGCAGTGGGGCTCCCCTGGCTGTCACAGCATCAACATAAGTCTGCAGGTTGACAGGACTAAGGACCTCATGATTCCAGTTTAGTACTCTGTTCCCGTGAACATTATACACAAAGTCAATCATTTGATTGGTGATCATGCTAAGAACTGGAACAGGTTTAGCGAATCTATGAACCATGTCTCCGTATCTGCATGGGTAAGAAAGCCGCTTTAGCAGCATGCAGAGACCTTCTAGTCCATCACAAACAGAGCGCTGACTGCAGGTAATCGTGTCTGGGATTAGCAAAACTTCCTTCAGAATTCGTATATCTCGTTTTCGAAAGCGAAACTCTGCAAAACTCTCAGACTCATCAAGCTCTTCCAGGTCAAAAGGTGCGTACGAATCGTACGGAAATTCGAGGTTTTTCGATGCATAGAGGTCGTACAGAACAACAAATTCATCATCAGTGATAAAGCCTTCGTCATGATTAATTAGAAGTAGATTTCGGACGTTTTTGAAAGCCATACCTAAAGCTACTTGTCAGAAAACCAAAACACCGTCGTCTCCTAAAAACAACACACTGCTTAACTTTCGTTTTTCCCGCCGAGAACGAAAGCCTCGACCCAATCCTCCTTGGGTTACAAACGTCGTCGTCATGTATTTCGTTGTCGATGCTTAAGGTCCCTAATGTTGGGATGAAACGCTTTCGTGACCGAATTTAATATGAACACACCAATCATCATTTTATCTTCAAATACACTTCACTACATACATCATGCCAATCTTACCTGATTCATAAATTACTTTCACATTGCTTACTTCTACTCTTTAGCGATGTCCATGTTAACCGTGGTCCTTAAAACAAGTTAAATGGCAAAACCTTTCCAAGAAATTTGCTTGTAGAATTTGCAATACGAATGTCTCCTGGTTTAGAGA
Source organism: Zoanthus sociatus (assembly GCA_025331085.2). Taxonomy (NCBI): domain Eukaryota; kingdom Metazoa; phylum Cnidaria; class Anthozoa; order Zoantharia; family Zoanthidae; genus Zoanthus; species Zoanthus sociatus. The sequence goes on along the minus strand of JAOBAY020112702.1, from coordinate 1,940 downwards.
AGGGGATGTTTGCTGTGATGATTGTAATACTTGCTTAAATAGTTTGAAAGCAACCACCAGCAGAAAAAAGGCTCCACCAGCTACCTTCTCTACCATTTATGCAAGCGAATATTCCTGGCTCTGCTGCCGCTGCAAACTTCAGCTTGTTATTGGCCCTCCTCAGCTACGTGGAAGTAACCTGAAGCCTACCAACCACTTAACCCAAGCAAGAATAGATTAATCTACTTTCTTTTACACAATTTAGCAGTTTTGGCTTGCAGCATGTCTCATTTTTATCTTATCAATAGAACAGACAAGCAAATTAATTTCGCCCTCTCCGACTCCTATGTGAACTTTCAACCCGTAAAGGAAAAGAAACCAAAAGTTTGTAACCTTGTCGACAGCACTAAGCCTGATATTATCATGAAATATTTTTCATCACTTCAAAAGATCAGCAAATAAAACAGTTTTCGACGAGACAGGGAATATAGATCATGAGGACGAAGTGGGGTAGGGTGGGGTCATCGCTGTATCTAGCTAGTACACAAAAGTATAAACTGGAGACTGACTGAGAAAGCATATCGGGTAAAGCTTAATCTTGATTACCAAATCCTTTGTCAAAAGGGCCCTTAAAGATATAGCATATATATTTCTTTTAGTTGGTGTTCTCATTTCATGTCAAGGTATGCTGACATTTGAACTTCTAAATTACCACGTTAAAACTAATTAAAGTAGGAGCGTAAGGCTTGTGGGATGTGGCTGGAATATTGAATATAACTGTGTTGCACATACGTTTTTATGATAACACAGCCACTAAATAGGGCACTATGGCCTCGCGGGTCAGAGGGACTAAGCTCGTACTAAAACCCTTAAAAAAAGAGTGAGCCTGAATGTTAACAGCCGTGGACAGCTGTTTTAGCCTTATTCGACGTCATCACCACATTTCCATAACTAAGGCAAATCCTCACCAATTGTTGAACAGAAACTTTTGATATAAATTAAAGATTTTTTAGAAGACGCAATAGTCCCCTGATTCTCCGAGACGGCCAACCAGATTGATCCTGAACCCGCGATATGATCCGCTGTACAGTACTGGCTTAAATAGTGGCGCTGTTTGCTCACTTTTTGTCTCTCTCTTAGCTTTATAAACCCTTTTGAAGGACTATGGTATTAGATTTTAGCTAAAGAATTGTTCGTGTCGGAGCTGGTGATAGAGGTCTCTAGTCACTTAGTTTAAATGGGGTTAATTGTGAATCAAAAGCCACTTTTTTTTTGAGCAGAGATGTTTTTCCCGGATGAGGGGTACTTTGGAGTAAAAAAGTTAAGGATGCTTGTCGGAAAATGTAAAAAAATACCTTAAAAAATATCAAAGCATAAAAATTTTCAACCCTAGAAAATACCTCATAGCAAAAAATGATCCCTAAAAAATACCAAATTGAAATACATTTCAAAGTATCACGGTTTCGTTTGTTTGTTTAGTTTTGTCTTGAATGATTTCATTAAAATCAGGAGGAAACCGAAAACATTTGTCGTCGTCGTTTTGTTTTTGCACTCCTAAAAAATACCGTTTCAATAAAATAACTTCGATTTTATCTGAAAACCCCTAAAAAAATACCAAATTGCCAATTTTGTCCCCTAAAATATACGACGATAGAGCATCCCTATCATACCAATAATATAGGGAGTACTCCGCGGGTATTTTTTGTCTGATATGAAAATTAGGAAAACCACCAAGAACCTATAGTTACTCTCTACATGTTACCTCAGGGAAGTCGTGGCAAGGTGTTCAGTTAAAATTTCGGAGAAATTATGGAACAGTGGAACCAGTTAGCTCCCGTTGGTTTAGGTAAGTGAATACTGCAAACATTTATAAAATGACAACTTTGGTCAAGTCTAGTACGTAGTTCGATAGTTCTGGGTAGTTAACCCCTAAGGTTGGTTGGGGGGTGGGGGGAGGGGGA
>JAOBAY020112604.1:0-16809 GCA_025331085.2 Zoanthus sociatus | reverse complement strand
ACACGCGGGTATATCCCCTCCCCGGCTCCTCCGCGCGAGCCCCTTCACACCCCCCCCCCCCCCCTCCCCCTCTCGTCTCACCCCTCAGTCGAAGACTGTAAAAAGCGCTCCTTTTTTAAACTTCCTATTTACACATAATTGTAAAGGTGATATTTGAACTTGTGACCTCCATGCCGCCTGTTCAATTAAATCCTCTTCTCGCTTAAAATATAATTGGAAATTGATAGAAGCTGTAAAACATATGTATTTCGAAACTTTTCCTTATCACAAAATATTGTGGGAGTGGAAAACATTGATACAAAAACTGATAACCATTTTGACGATATATTCAAAAAATGCAAGCTGTTACAGTGACCGTGATATTTAATCTTCATAGCAAATTAATATTAGTCTAGCATAGTAAGACGAAAAGTGTTCAAAATAACTATCGAAACAAAACGTTTTTTTGTTGGAAAGTTATGTAGCTCAAGTAAATTAGGAAATTAAATTTACCAACTGCGATCGTCTGCTTTAAATCCAACATCGATGTCTTGTTGGAATTGTAAAGCTAAGATGTTTTAGCGTCTCTTCAGTCATGCAGATGATTTAATAAGAAACGTTTAATTTTAAATCCCTACGTCATTCATACATACTTTTGTGTGTGGTTAATAACTTCTCACATGGAAACCAATAAAAGTAGCTCGTTAGGAAGCTGGCTTCACGTCAGTTATTATAGTAATTTGGAATGTATAATTGTTTTGTCAGCAATCTATCCCTTGTTATGCACGGCCTGTCTGTTTTTTCTAAAAACCTACCACTTTGCGCTTGTATACTTTCTGTATTGAAATATAAAATATTTTTTCTTGCTCAATTATCCCATTAAAATCTGTTAGCTAATTAAAGTAGTAATTATCTTAGTGTTGTGGGTGGCCGTGATCACTCATACTTGAAGTAAACGTTACTTGAGTCGTGCGGTATGACCGCCACTCCCGAGTAATTAAACCCGGCTCGTGGTCAGTAGACGTCCTTATGCTGTGGCCGTTGTGTTTGCTATGACATAATCGATTAATCAAGGATAATCATTTAGCGAAGCATATTGTTTGCTGCTGTACAGGAAATTAACATAAGACCCTCATTAGCTGTTTGCCGGTTTCAGCATTGGGCTTGAAACATTCTATTTACCTTTGAATTTGAACTCTTAGTACTTTTTCGCTACCTTTATGAGAAGCCAAGCAGTTTTAATTTACGGGAATTTCGCACTCGGAACACCTTTCATGTGTAAATTTTAGAATGACGGCTTAATTGAACTAGATTTTATGTTTATTTCTATTGTTTCATAAACGAGACTGAATTGGATTTTCATCGCGCTTGTTTACCAATCGTATAATTGTGAATGAGGTATCCTGAGGCATGTTAAACATACTCCTTTCTAACTTGCTTGCAGGTCATGTGATGCTAACACGCATTGTCTTAGTAATCACTTAACTTGACCCCAGCTTCTCATAATCCATCTTTGCTGTTGGCAAAAGAAATGGCTTCGAGTTCTTACGGACTTGCTCGGACTCTTGGAGCTAAGATGTTAGCAAATATAGAATAGCAAATTAAGCAAAATATGTAAAAGAAAATCGCAGGTGGATAATTGCTTTATAGCCTCTTTTTTATATCTTATCATAGCGGGGAGCCTGAATGAATCAAAAATGGTGCATGTTAGAATAATGACAGAACGACCGTAATCTAAAAATAACGTTTTAATAAAATAGAATATATAAAATGAATGCAAATTTAATACAATATTCACAGAAAGTCACAATTGATCAAGTATTGCATGTTGCTTCCTCTGGCTATGATTAATTTTTTCGCTACCACATGTAAATCATAAACAACTAAACCACAAAAACAAGAAAAGATAATAATTGATTTTAAAAGAATGTTCAACCGATTTAAAGCAACACGAGATGGCTGCATTGTCGATATTGGCAAGGATAGCTTTTTTGAAAAATCTTACCACAAGACAAACCGTTCCCCGAATTCTTCCAATATTTAGCAATGAACCAGGATGTGTTCTATTTTCTTTCCGAGCGCTCGGAAGTTTCTTATTACAAACAATCTGTTCGTTTGTTCTTTCCAAACTGCATGAACACGCTTCAATTGGTTTGCTTCCGGTCGAGTGCGCATCTTAAAGTTCAAACATTTCACAGCTTTATAGAAATTTTTAAAAAAACGATTGCCCTTTCATTTACTACTTCAACCTTATCTAAATACAAGTTCTTCCTACTGAAGTGCCAATCCTTTAAGAATCATTTATCAGAATGAGCTACAATAAATTTGATCTAGGCGGGATCAATGATCGAAGACGCCATTAATCAAACCACGATATATTGAAACTCAAGCGCTTTTTAAAATTAAGTGTGAATTTGTTTATTTTGACCTCAACGTGTGCGGGAGGTACCAGAATTGAAGCTGGGAGATTTAAATTGTACAATCTCGGATCTATCTTAGAAATGTCTTCCTTACGCAAACCATCACTGCATGTGAAAGAGTCTTCAAACTTGTTTCAAAAAACATTTTTTTTGTAATAAAAATGAAACTGGAAGCGGGTTATAATATTGTTTAGTCTAAGATCTCGTAACATCACAGCTGTTGAGTTCGTAAACCTCTCTTATTCTTGTCTTTCACTATTCGTTTTCGCAGATTAAGAGACCTTCTAACGCGCACACCGCACGCGTGCGTTCATGTGGTTTCTGTATAAGTTACAATAATGGAGCATCGTGTCCTGTTTTTAACTGTCAGTGTTATTTGCAACTACATTTACACTTTGAAACAATAGGATATTTGAGTTTCAACCAAACACAGTTTGTGTTTAACCGCTTTTTAAACTTATCGGGGCAGTGCCACCGAAGAAGACCAACCCGTTTCACTTCTGACACATCACAGCGCATGCCTTTTGGAAAAGAACACGTTGACTTCTTTGAACACCGTCCAACATTGAGGTAGCGAGGCCAAAATCTTACTCCAAGATCCCTCCATTTTTGAAGCATGGGGCAATAAGATATCTTCCATAGCCACAACTGAAGCTTTCTGCTTGCCTTCGGACCGAGGTACCTTCCCATACCGGGCATCTTGAAATCTAGGTTTTTAATTTCTGTTGGCATTGAATGTGTCAACATTTTGCGCACATCAGCGTTGTCTCGGCTACCGTTCAATTTGCGCCATAGAAACTCAGATCTTGTGATTGCAGAACGCTTGGGGTCATATGAGTTACCTAGCTTCTTTCGCAGTGTCCGGGAATTCAGATCTTGTGGCAAAGGATCACTTGGATAGAACTTGCGTTCATTTATAAACAGATTTGTATCCGGTACTGAAGGCTTTGGAGTCATAAGCAATTCCCAAGGTCTGGGAACTTTGCGATGCCGTGCAGCATTGGAAACTGTCGGGCTCTTAAACAATATCGACAATGCGAGAATGAAAGCCGTCAAGAGGCTAAATACATAAGAGAAGTGCATCTTACGTATTTTTTACTTCTCTTTCTCTGTAACTGGTTTGCTCTAGTATGGTCAATGTAGTTGTTTCGGTGGCACCTCTCTACTGTTGGTGTGTAGCCTAGCGGAACTGCAGTGAACTGACCAAGTTTCTCCGTTCTCAGGATCTGATCAATATCATCTTTGTGTATGTCATTCGGAAACCTAGAAAAATAAAACAATCAAAGATAATGTAAACACATTTCGTTTTATTTATGTCTACAAGATACACTCTCTGGTCATTAGCGTCTTGAAACAATTAGAGTTTAACTCAAGCACCTACATGGCTTCTCAATTATCTTTCAAAGCATTAAAAGGTTGTTCAAAATTTTGACTTTACAGGCCCTTAGGATATATTTAATGGGTAGAAACATTCATTCTAATGTGGAAATATTTGACTAATGGGTAAAAACTGGATTTCATAACGGCATATGATGAACAGCTTCAGCAGAAAAAGATTTGTTTCAACTCCGCGGGGAGACGAAGATTCTAAATCTTTTGCGGCCTCATCAACATTTCAGAATGTTCGCTTATTTCGAAATATGTTTTTTCATCTGGTTGAAAGCCATCAGAAAAATACTACGCGGAAATACAAACCACTCAAGCAAAAGGAACTTTCAAGTAGGCGGGGCCATACAGTCGGACCGGATTGGCGCCTGTAGGTAAAGATCGTCGTAAGATCTTACAGATGAAAGTGTTGAAGGTGAAATAAAATTGGCATCTGTCGAAAGTCTAAATAAGATATATCTTTTGATTTGACTTATTTACGATTGCAACTTCGTTTTGGAATACAAAACCTAAAAGCGTTGTACCATCCATCATATACCGCTCAGATAAACTCTCAATGTTGGTATATTATTCTGTATCTGGAAATCTGCGGTGAGGATAACATTCAGGAATGTAATAGAACAGAAGATAGCTTTATTCATTTGGTAACAAATACACTTGCTGACTATATGCATGCAGAATTTTCTTTCAATTCAAATCTGCAAGCCAATGAAACCTGAAATGTAATAAAATCAATCGTGCCAGCTGAATGCCTTACGCTTGCTGGGGCTTATCAGGCCGACATTTTCTGTCATCAAGATATTTACAGGCTGATCCGCCTGATCGATACAATATTGTAATCATGATTTAATTGACTCAAAACACAAAAATCTCATCTGATGAATTCCAGAGGTCATTTTGCAATCATGTTGTAGACAGGACGACAATTTTTTCCTCCGACTTCAAGCACGTGCACACATTGAACAGATAATTTGCAAGAAGTTGAAAGACTCCCAAATCAGTTTTTATGTTTCATTCACTGCAATAATTATAAACGATCCAAAATTAGAGGTTCTTAGATTTGAATCTGTGCGGCGCTAACTGACTTTTATCTTATTTGGTTTTGCGTGAACAGTTGCTAATATTGCAAAGCGCTTTTAAAATAACAGGTTTTGATATCTATAATCCTCTTTAAATGCGTTCATTATATAGTAGTAATACAGCTCGACTCGGCTGTCCCTTTCGAGAAGTCAAAGGGCAATACCTTTGCTCTTGAATAATTGTTGCCATAGGCGGTAATAATTAAATAATTTACTTTCTAGTACTTGATCATGCGGTTTCTTTGATTTCTTCTACAAAGAATAAATGCAAAGCTTTCGCTTGTTCACAAGACACAAGTCATGTTGAAAGCCCACTTTTTACTTTGGACGTTTACAACGCATTTACCATAAAAGTTTTCTGATTTGCATCTTTAAAGGTCAAAAGCTATCTTTGATAGCGTATTATTTTAAGTTAAGCCAGGCCCATTAACCATATGGTCTAGTTATGGTCTCCAAACTGAAGTATCCCCAATAATCTAATTGTACAAAACTATTCAGAACTTGAACTCGAACAACTCATACATTGTTGCTTCTTTGATCGATTGGTTCACATTGTAGACGTTAACTAACGCTTCCTCTTCAAGTACTGTATGTTAATTCGAAACATTTTGTCTTCCTGTGGGTTCCCTTTTATTCATTCCAAATGTTTATTGTAGTAAATGTTTGTTTATACTATAATTTGGTGTCTATTGTACAAAAAATCTGCTGCACATTTTTGTACTTTTTGCGTCATCGGCCTGCTTCAACCAAAGTATCAACTGCATCAGTATTTTTATGTGTTTGCAAAAAAAGACTAGTTGCGTTAAATGTGATACGTTTTATATCTTGTTCAACCTAACATTTCAGAGTCCGCAGACAAAAACACTTATCAAGCAGAACCAATAAAGTTATTGTTTATTTACGCTTATTATTATGCACTCGTTGCTCCAAATACAGAGTTTTTTTATATTTTGTTTTCTAAACTTCTATTCATTTGTCATTTTTGCTCTGGTTTTGATGCAATACAAGTCAATAGAAGCTGCTCACTTCTTTTAAACATAAGTTTTTTGGTATGTCTTACGTAACTAATTATAATCACTCAAATATTTTTACCATGTTTTGTGTCGTTTCTGTGGCTCGATTCAAATTGATCATGATACTTTTAGGTTTTAGATTGTTGGACCTACCTAAAGCTGTAAACTTTCCACGATTAGAAAAAAACATAAAGTGGAAAACGAGTTAGAAAGTTAGATTAAATTCCATTGCAAAATCCACTTTCCTTCATCGCCATTCAGACGCCAGCACTTGTTTCTTTCGGCTTATCTTAAAAGTTCAGTTCTTATCTGATTCAGCTAAGATTGTTTGCCAGAGTTACTGATCTTCCGCCCACTTATTCTGCTCTGCTGACAGCTTAATTCTCTCAACATTTTGTATCTGAAAATGATGTGCTTGGAGCTATTGTTTGAACTGAATAAACCTCTTCCACCAGACAAGCTCTTTTTATAAATACGCAAAAAGGAATACTAGAAGCTGATAAAGAGTGATATCGATGAAAGTTTTAAATTTCATATTCACTACAAAAGAATGATGAATAAATGTTTCTCGGGCAATGCCGGTTCTATATAAAGTGAAACTGTAAGTGTAAGATATTGGTAACTAAAATGTGAATTTTACTAAAAAAATTTCCAGTTACGTGTTTTTCAGATGACAAATTCCATCCATTTTTGAATAAAGAAGCAATTTTGATTTAATTTTGCTTTATTTCTTTGTTACAATTTTCTTCTTACCGGCTAGGGCAATCACTAGTGGCCAGATGTAAAAGGTTATTTTCTTCCAGTTGATATGTATAAAAATGCAAATGGCAGATATATTTCAAAAATAAAGCCACTCTGTTGTTGCAAAAAGAACATTTCGAGAGGCTCAAATTAAAATCCTCAACTAAAATATTGAACATATTCTGTTCTTCTCAAAAATTATAGATTTTCTTTAAAGAAACGAGTGTTGCTACCTAGATTTTTTTAGAACTACTAAATTTTGTCTATTTTATATTTTAAATGGTTGCTAATGGTTGCTCTTTCTAAAATAATCCGACGAGTAAATTAGGCCGAGTATATTGCACTATAGCATAAGATAATTTTTCTTCCTGAAGAGTATGCTAGAGTACATTGCAAAAAGCTAAAGCAATCCTTGTTCCTAGTATACATCGCGGTTCCTTTGCTCTTTACCCTTAATAAACCATATAGAGACAACGAAATTCATTTTTCATTCCAAGTATTCTTAACTGTTTTATTTTTTAAAAACTAATGTCAATTGAACGTTTTGACTAATATTGAATCCGTCTACAACTTATGCAATCTTATAGAAAACGGAACTCTGCTCTGTATAAACCGGATCGGTCAAGTTGAAATCCTCTAGCACGTCAATAGTTTTGTTTTTCGGACGAATAACATAAACAGTGTTTAAAAGTTTTACCCTACCTTGCGCATCAATATAGGGACAAATTTTGCTGTCAATTGTAACCGATAAACTATATAATTCTATTGCATCATCCTCTGCTTTATACCAAGTTGGCCTATAGTCCTAAGGAATTTAAAGTCTATTTGCATGTCTATGCGATTCATTGCTCATGTAAACAGACAACCAAAATGGTTTGATCTTGATAATTCCCTTTCCGTTACCTTTAAGGCATTTTGGTATTCCTGCTGAGTAATATTAGCAAACCTCCCGAACATTTCAAAGCTTTGTTCATAGCCCGTGGTGACGTGAAACTGGGCTCAATGTTATCTGTGATTGTCTGCAAAGACGATTATAAAATAATATTCTATTTCTGGCTTGTTATCAGCATGAAACTGCATGGTAAAACCTTATATGAATTCATTTATTTTTATAAAACTTTTTTTATCAGGTTCCAATTTCAATGCTGCTTGTGCATGGGATGTCAGTTTACCAACGTGAAAGAATAAGATAAACTAGCGACAATTGCTCACTCAGTTTAATATTTAAAATCAGTTTGTAAAACATGAAATAAAAAAGGGAAAACAGTCCTTTTAAAACTAAGGTCTTACTACCATTCCTTTCTGTCATCAACACTGTAAAATTGTAGAGTTCATGTAAGTACCAACAGTGATTATAATGAAATGCTTTCGTACGCGATTGAGTTGAGATAAATGAGAGCATGGAAAAAACCTGAAATTGCTTGCTTGCAATATTAAACAACCACTCGTTACAAGTAACAATTTTAAAGTCATTTACATAATAATATTAATTATTATTATTACTATTATTATTATTATTTATTGTTATCATTATCATTATTGTTATTATCATTATTATTGTTATTGTTAGTATTATCAATTTAACTTAGATTCCAATCTGGCAACTTCATATGATATCGGACTGCAACCAGTAGTCTAAGATGTCACATGTTCATCACTTTACGGATAAAAGAAATTGATTTACAATGCCAAATAGAGTTACTACAAAAGGCAGGCTTTCTGGCAACATCAAGGATTATTATTATTATTATTATTATTATTATTATTATTATTATTATTATTATTATCATCTTCATCATTATTATTACCGAATGACCAAACAAGATATACAGGCTTTTTAGTTCTTCGCAACAACATAAATTTGATTTTCTTAATTTTTTTATTGTTCTCTTTCTTCTCATCCTGCAAAGTCAGTCATATGTCTCACATATAAATAGGACAACACTGGAGCGACTACACTGAAAAGAGCTTTATTAAAACGTAAAAAGTTAATTTTAAAATGAACAATAGTCAATGAGCTATTTTCTAAATCTCATCATAAAGAAACAATGGAAAACCAAAGTGAAATTACCTTCCCGTGGGTCGCCATGTTAATAAGATTTAATTCATGCACACAATAATAACGATTCAACCGTGAATTGTTTCATATCATTGGTATTGTGGATTACGTACTTACTTTCAGTTCTGACGATAATTATATACTCAATACAAATTGATTTTAAATTATATTAAACGGCTATATACATGCATCTTACACAAAAGAATATATTTAGTTCAATTTTTGAACTGATTTGTACAGTTAAATTATTTCAAAAGTAGTTGAACAAGTTTTATTTTATGGTTGTGAAAAAACTTAAAGGAAAAGATCGCGTAAACTTATCAAAGATGTTTGAAAAACTGATAACTATAATGTTAACAGTTTCACATAACCTGTACTCCCTTGTGAAAAAGTTACGAAACATTCTCATGCAGTGTCTGCGAGTCAGTGTTTTGAACGCTTGCCACAAAAATTATACAATAATTCGAAGACAGCTGCCTACTGCTCCTTTCTTATGATTTTTTAAAAAATACTGAGAGTTATTTCATGTATAATGGTTTTTAAATAATAAAAATGAAACATCAATTACCAAAAAATATTGTTTATATCAAATCCATTGTCGGCGATAGTTGCTTTATGATTATGTATAAACGAGCTTAAATTACAGGCTATGAAAAATAGTATTCCTTATTTTAGAGAAAAGAAATGAAAAGTGGATTTACCAAAAATGAAATAAAACTATTGATTGAGTGCAAAAGTTTACCGTTTCTTATTTCAACATCTCTTGCATTCTAAACAACTGTACTTTAATTCATTCAAAGCTTCAAACCTATACTTGGTGTAATGGGTAAAATGTTTACTGAAAAACAACAATAACAATTATCCTTTATATAAAAGGTTAACTGAACAGATACTTTTGTATCAGAAATAGTTTGTATTTTTTCGTGCACTTTAGCATACTTGAGCTTAAGTTTCTTTTGACATTCTAATAAATCGTTCACAAGAGCAAGGCTTTGTTAATCAGGAATCCAAACTGACCCTATACGATGTATGCCTTGAAAACTCGAACTTGTCTTTAATAGCACTCTTATCATTACACATGTACAGTTATTTAAAAATAAAGATACTTACACTTCAAAGCGCCCGGGATCCCCTGCAAAATTGTTCTAAAACTCCCAACTAAAGAGCTATACGTCAAATACGTCGACAAATATTAGTTTGTTAGGGTTTATCTTATCGTATCATAGCTTTCATTTATCAATATTTTATTCTATTATTTATATTTAAACCAAATACAGGTACTCTTTATAGACTTAATTTTTTAAATTTTTCGAATTTGTTTGCCATCATTTACGCTAGACATTCTTTGCTAATTATAATGGCTCTCCCAGAAACTTGGTTATATTTGGAATAAGCCAATATTGACAATCGTTAGGCATGTGTGAAAAAATTATTTTAGTTTATTAGAAGCTATCTCAATCAAGACATACTTAAAGATTTCTCTTGCAGAATATATAAAACACATAAAACTCTAGAATCTAGAAACTATAACACATCAATCAGCAAAGGTTTGTATCCCTTTTTTTTATGTAAAAGAATATTGCCTTATTAGTAAGTGCTATATGATTCCTTCGCTGCATTTTTTTTTTATTTTTCATCTTGGCTTATAAATTGAACAGAATGACGTATGACGATGCACTTTAATTAAGAGAAATCTCGGCGTGTTGAAAAAGCCTCACTCAATTGCAACATTCAGCTCTCGAAAACTGAAAAACTTTACGTGGTTCAAACATGTAATATCCTTAAACACTTGTCTATTAAACTATGTAACGCATAATTTGCGAAGGCATTTGATATCGATAAAAAAGATGAGTTTTAAAAGAATTGTTTACTCCTCTAAATTTAAATCTTGTAGACCTAAAATAGAAATATTTTTTAAAAACTTTTATTTATAGTTTTTATTTATACATATATATATACCCATCTTTGATGAACAACTAATAGTATTTTAAAACTATATTTGAATTAATTTTTTAAATGATATATCTTCATTTTAAATATCTCTATATATAGCTATATATCGGTGCCTACTGAAAAGCCACGTTACCCTGCAAAATTGTAAGTTTGCTCAAGTTAACGTTAACTAATCTATAAAAGTTGTTGACCAACAAATTAAAGTTTTGTGATTATGAAATACTAATAGAAAAAGACATTTATTTTATGATATAAGTCGCTCAAATGCTTAATTGTTGTTACTGAAACTGTAATCAACTTATTTGGAGTAAATATATTCAAGTTATTAAACTGTTATATTGAAATTAGAATCTAATCCGTTGTACGTGAGTCATATAAATTCACGTCAGTAAAATGGATAAAACGCTTGATATGATTGGATACTAATTTTATTGATGGTTGTGTTAGTATTCTCGTGCATCAGGCTACGCATTTGTCTTGCGTTTCCTGTGCCACGCTTTTTGTCAAACAAAATTCCCGATCAGATCTATTTTTTCTTGTCGAACATATTTGAAAAGTCCATCAGTACAAGAAAGTTTTAATTTTGACAATTTCTTTGTAATTATTTATATTATGAAAATAATCCATTTTCAAATGTACTCGTTAATTCTGCTCTTACAGTTTTCAGTAAATTTTTTCGATTAATCCCCTACACTTTTTTTTTTGCATTTCTTTTTTATTTTCACTGTCAATGGCCCCAGCTCTATTTTCTCTCCATGAATTTAGATTTCTCTCCCGATCCTCTTCTTATTCTTCACAACAGTTTTTAAGACTGCTAAATAATTGATCCTTTTAATCCTTAAGGATATAAAATATAATTTTATACGAAACTTTCTTTACGAATATTTATTTTAAAGTCCTCATATCAAGATATAGAAATATATGTATAATTTTTATTCCTATATTAATATATATATAACTATAAGCAAAATCCTCTTCTTGTCAGACTTGTTTAGTTGAGTTAAGGACTGTGTTTATATTTTATACTTCTTCAAATTTAGCTCAATTTCCTAATGTTTTTCCTTGTGATCAGATGATAGCAATTCTAATGCACCAAGTAATGAGTCTCTTCTTCAAAACATTCTGAAAACTAAAGTTTCTCACAGTGAAGAGCTTGGATATGATTACTCTGGTTTTGTCTGCGGAGCAATTAGATCAATATAGTTTTAAAAAAAACAAAAACACATTTGGTTTCCTGAGTCGAGGTCAACGTGAAAGATCATCAAAATGCAAATATAAATAATGCAAAATATGTAAAAATGTAAGGTGTAAGATACAAAGTATGAAATAGTAGAATTTTTATATATTTTTTCAACAAAAAATATAAGAAAAAAAATATCTTTTTTATCTCATTGTCTACTCACTACTGCGAAATCTAATGGCCGGTCCGTCAACAGATCAGTATCATAGATTTACAACTTTTTTTTTATCTTCGGATTTACCTTTTATGAAAAATACTTCAAAATATATTCATTTCATCGTATTGTAGAAAATTTAACGACCACTTATTCAAAGGGTCCGTTTGTTAAGAGCGATGCATCGGTCGTCAGAGTACACTTGGACTCTGTTCTATTCCGGTGTTAAATTCTGGATTAACATTTATGCTTATCACGTAAATTTTAAATACGTAAAGGCAAAGATTAATTTATATGGTGATAAACTTTCCAATGCCTTTCTGTGCTACTGTATATAAAGCTGAAGTCAAGCCTATTCAACTTCAAGTACTTTTCTGTGTGGAAATTGTAGCTAAAAAGAAGCATGGGACCCTTAATTTTGTTTTCTCTTCCATAATTCATGTGTGAAAAAATAAATATAAACCTAGAATTTGAAGAGGCGAGTATAAACTTTATTGCTTTCTTTTCTCTTCAACAGATCTTGGTGGCGGGCTAAACTACATAGTCATTAAAGTGCATATTGTTATTGCCCAAACAACGGTAGAACTTTTAATTATGACTAAGTTAAATTAAACTTAAAAAGCAAAAACAACTTACGAATTACGTAACCACTTGATTACGTTTCTGCATGACTAATTTCTTAAAATTTAGTTAATTTTTTTTGAGGTTTTCCCGAACTTAGATTTTAAGGCTACAGTAATGATTACGAGGCTATAAGGTTTTAATTACCCATAATTCTGTAATTTTGAAATAATTTGTTTTTCAATACATTGTGTTGTTTGATTTTTACAAATAACAAATCAAATTTTCATATTAGCATTTTCGCTTTCTTTTTCAATCCGTCGAGGGGCTTCTCATAATCTCCACTTCTAGTTTTAGATAAGAAACTTGCGTAAATATTGATTAAACTCCAAGGAAAACACATTTCACATTCCGATCCTTTGGGTTATACGCATGTGACTATGGTCTGCGCGAGATCATGCATCTAACACATGATGACTATCAAATCTGAAAACACAAAACCCACAGGAATTAATTCCTGTGTAAAAAGACGTTCTTCAAGTTGAAGTGTGTAAAAACCACTGTCATTTCTTTGAAAACGGGTATCAGTTTTGGCACAAAAAATACACAACTTTCAATTCATTTCGATCCGGTGTTTTTTACCCAGTAAAAACGCAATTTACGCATTTACGTGATTTTCTGATTTGATACTTTAAGTTTTTTTAACTAGTATTGGCTTTCTGAAAAACGAAATGGTTCTTATCTTCTATGATCATGATAAGGATATATCAAACTAACGAGACCACATACACGTGACAAGAGATATTTTACGCATAGACGAAACATTTTAGCACGCAACCGGAACATAACTGGGTAAAACCAGTGATATTTTTTTATATCCGGATGCTTTTCGTTAAAAGCTTCACTGAAAAGTTAAAATTGATTGACTATACTTTTATAGAAATGAAAAACACTTATCTATATTATGTCTTATGGCTATGTTGGTTTTACAAATTCATCGGCTTTTTAAAGCTATTAAAATAGCGCCAGTCAGTGTAACCTTTCCCTCAGATATATATCAAAATATAAATAAAAAGATATTTACTAGTTTGGAAACTAAAATCCTTGAGGTTATATTTAGACGAGAACTTCTATAGCTGATAAAATATTTCAATCAACCTACGCTACAAATCTTTGCGTGCACTTAATTGTTTAGAAAGTAATTTGTAGTGTTTACTTTTTTCAATAAATGGCAATTTGTCACGCCATCTTCAAATGCCGGGAAATGGATTTCATCTTTTTTGTGTTCAAAAAAGAAAGGCTGAAGTCTAAAGTCAACCATTTGTGAGGAAGTTGAAAGTAAACTGAAAAGCGATTCCCACTATAGAGCTCAGTACCGCGCTGAGCTTTGCAGACTGTTACAGTTTGAGTGACCTGGGAAGAACTGTCACCAGTATAACTCCTGATCAGTTACTGTCCTTCAAAGGTCATGGTTTATCGTAGAGCTTAAATCCTGCAAAGTTGCTTTGATAAAGTTTTGTTTTTTCATGACAAAATAATTAAAAACAATACAATAAATAATTAAGTTTTCGTTCTTTTTCTATAACTGAGTGCAAAATCAAAACAAAGTTTTTTTTTTTAAAGCTTTTGGTGTGTAAAGACTTTATTATTTGCAAATGTTATCATTTAAAGAGGGTTCGATATATATAACCTCTTATGTACTCGGGCAAAATTTTTGCATGCCAGGCGTTTAACCTGGAACTTGTCTTCTTTTCTAAAGTTTTTAAAATTGGATCCCTCATCCCTTCTCAAACCGCCCAAGTGCCGAATCGTTTCTACACGATAACGAGATTTATATAGCGGTAATAGAATGAAATGTCACCAATACAAAGTTTGTATTCACACGCCTTCAAAAACTATTGTTTTAAGAGCTGTGTTTTCTTCAGTCAAGAAGTTTTCATAACCGACTAATGGGGTTGCTTTACGTCTCAGGAAAAACCATACATTGCTTGCGCCAAACCGGCGTGCGAAGGTCAAAAGAAAAATATCATGATCAGTTTTTAGAGCACGGAATAAAAATGTTATTTTCCATTGTTTTAAATAAAATCACTGCTTATTATTTTGAAACTTGTAGCAAAATGGCATTTTTATTTTAGGACTTTGCAAAGATCATATCTATATACTTTTTTCCTTTAAATGTTATGTTAGTTTTAACTATAGTCATAATTTTTTAACTAACTTATATTATTATATTATTTTTCTGCAGTTATTCAATTATAATATACAATCACCCCTAGCAAAAACGTGCTTTTTAAAATGTTTCTGATTACAGCGATAATAACGCGTAAATAAAAACATTTTGCTAAATTTTATCTGAAGTGATAAGCCGCTAACTTGTTGATCACTGATTAGCTAATCCTGTCACTTTAGCAGTTCACATACCTTAACTTCGAGATCAGAATTTGACTTCCCTCGCGTATGTTCACCCGATCACTGCCAGACCAGTTTTAGAATGCTTGGGTTCAAAATTGCTGCTTTTCAAATCGCGATCGAGCGTCGTTGTTAATCACAAGTACGGTTAAGTGTCTTTTTAAGGGCTTAATTAATCTTCTTTGGTCAATGAACCGAATGGTAGTGTCAGAATATTTCATTTCTTGACGTTTCCGTAGTAGGTTGATTCTTGGTGAAAAATTATTCTATTGATGAATTAATCTATCTTTTCGTCGGACCTCCCACATGTTCTTCGCATTGGATTTTTTTTAACACAAATGGGACCATTTCACTCCCTAAGCTATTTGAAAAACCGTTAGGAGCAATACTGATGGATATTGCCCACTGATAAATCCTGTTTATTACGGAGTTTTAATTCAAAGAACTCTTTGTTTGGCGCATCTTGTAAGGAAATTAGCTCTTGAAGTCATAATCACTAACTACCTGTACACCTCTGACGACAACAAATAAATCATGAGTCTCAACTGTAGTATCTCATTGAGTTGTATCGTGTTTTACTGAAACATAGAAATTCAGTTTGCAAGCATACTTTGATATTAAAAACTTCTTCAAAAGTAAAATGGTACTTTTTGTCACTTTTCTTTGACCAAAGTTACGAATTTCTTGCATAACAGATCAATCTTAACTCTTGTTAGAGTAGCTTTATTTCATGTCCTATACCGCACGCTGCCAAAT
This sequence comes from Zoanthus sociatus, assembly GCA_025331085.2. NCBI lineage: Eukaryota > Metazoa > Cnidaria > Anthozoa > Zoantharia > Zoanthidae > Zoanthus > Zoanthus sociatus. The sequence continues at coordinate 1,059 of JAOBAY020112604.1, read as the reverse complement.
ATCCGGAGCTCTTCAGAGCTATCTAGACAGTATAATTCATATCGTAAGTATATTCTGTGTAACAATATTAACGATCGTAAGTGATAAAATACTGGTTGTGAACTTGTTAGACGCCTAAACAGTGCGTCGGTTGAGTCACGGCTTCTATAGATATTGCACGCGACCAATGTCTAGTTAAGTGACCACGTCATTATATCAGAAAAAGATTTTCACGTTCTCTACTGGAAGATTACGTGTGTTCCATTATCATTTAGTACTAAAAACTGTGTCTAATGAGGCTCTACTTTACTAGTACATTTACTGAATTGCGCATGCTCGTATAACTTGCGCGTGTTTGCGAAAAGATTAAGGTTGCTGAGAGACTGCAAGTTACCAAAAGTCTTTAAAAGTGCTTTTAGGTCCATATATGTTTCAGGCACTTAAAAATCGAAGTTATAGAACGTGATTTTAGTGGATGCTTAGAAAATAGCCCCAAATAACACATGTGGATTGGTATAAACACAACCCAAAAAAAACTTTTTTACAGAAGGTTATTTTCTATAGCAACAACAGAAAATGTTAGTAGAAATTTTGCGTTTATATGTTGTTCGTATAGCAAGTTTTAACGTAATTTTAAAATGAAAACAAAGATGAGTTAGCCAAGTTTATTTAAAAAGTGAATATGAAATTGTAAATCCAACAAAAGATATAAGTAAATATTTTACCTTTGTCAGGCATATAAGCGCATATCTACCATATGCTTGTTATGCTATTTTTTTTTTTTATCCCTGTAGCTTTCAGTGAATGAAAAAATTCGGTTTTCTAAGGAAACATATAAATCTCATGCAGGTTAGGTCCCCCCTCCCCTGCAGATACTGTTACTCATTTAAACAGCCGTGTCAACTGGATCAAGTCAGGATATAGTCCCGTAGTCTTGCCGGGCTGTGAGCTCGAGGCCTTCAACAAATAACTCAGTTGAAACTGCATGGTGTATTCAGCTGAGTTAAGGAGGCAGTCTGATTGAACGGCACGTTTTCACTGCTTTTAGCATTACTTTTGATTATATCGCCGTCCATACTT
>JAOBAY020112603.1:0-27226 GCA_025331085.2 Zoanthus sociatus | reverse complement strand
CCCCATCCTCCCCCTCCTTCAAAGCCTTTAAAACAAGTAAAGATCAAAATTGATAAAAGTATATGATAACATAATATCAGATGGCCAGTTGATATTCATTCTGAAGGCAAGAGCCTAAATGAAAGTAGCAAGTTTTATCAGCCACTTGGTCTCAGTTTCACCCACGCAGCAATCAGAACAATTTCGTACGTCTTTTTCTATTTTTCTGTAATACTTTGAATGAAATTTATTGTATTACGTAAATTGTGATAAAACCAAAGGCTACAATTTGTTTTCCAGTTCAAACGATTTTATCTTAATTCAAACGTGATTTATTCGCATGTTGAATGTTCCTATTTTATCGGATTTTGCATCATAAAATTATTTTCTTCCTTTTACTGAGTTTTATGTGGCCGAATCATTTAAAATCGTCCAAAACTGCTTGAAGTGGTTTTACCGTGATGTTTCACTCTTGATAAGGGACCACTAAACTCTTATTGAAACTGTTCAGATTAAGAAACAAAGCGCAACCAGACGCTATCTAAACTGTGGTTGAACATAAAAGCTGCTTTACGCGCTCTGGATCAATTTGCATTAGCACCCAAAAATAACGATTACTTTGACACAGCCGCTTACAATACTTTTCCCTATAAATTGTCATTAAATATTAAAATACTAGATATTACATTTTGGGGATAACTTTTCATAAAACACTTTTTTATTTGTTATTAACGAAAACAGGAAAACTTTAATATCTAAAATTGCCTGCTCGGCTGAAAGATTAATATCCGCAAATTAAACTGAAATTCAATTTCCCCGATGGCGGATACGTGACAATTTCAATTCAATGAATATCTAAATATCAAAGTAGCACTTCGCTAGTTGTTTCCGAAATAAAAAACGCTCTAATGCACTGCAGTACAGTCGGGAAGTGCATTCAGATGTTTTTTTTATACAAATGCTTCACACAGGAGGAACATTGGGTCTGAGTCGCTTTACTGACCAAATTAGGAAGAGAAAAGCACAATATCAGTGTCACAGGACTATAATCGAGTCAATAATTTATTTTCATTAAGTTTTTAACAAAGGTCTGTTGTACTCTAAATTAGGAAAAACGAAAACAAATCATATCCATAATACTCTTTCTGACAAAATTTATTCTTACTGCTGTTGTTGTATTACTAAATTCAGTGCCATTCAGAATGACGCCGGCCGCTATGTCCGACTCTTTTACCAACGTTACAGTTAAGCCGCCATTCACAGACCCTTACAAGCTTCCAGTTGTGGTATTATACATGAAGTTTGAGCTTGCATCAGCTGTGATTCTTTGCGTTCTGTCAGTTATAACCGTCATACCAAATTGGTTGCTGCTGGCGGCAGTCTGTAGAAATCCGTCAAGGTTTTTCCGCACCGCATCTGCCAATTTTATAGTTGGTTTAGCAGCAGCCGACCTAATAACAGGCCTCACAACCGAACCATTCTTTGCTGCCTACTATTACGCACGCTACCTGGAAACGTACTACGGTCATAACACACCGATAAAGCTGCTCCGTACTCTTAGTCATGCCGGTGGATCCATATCGACAATTGCAATCAGTTCGTCGTTCGTGATAGTACTTGGACTAACCTGGTCTCAGTTTGTTGCCCTTTCATACCCACACAAATACAAACTGTGGATAACAAAGAAGCGAACCCTTATTTTCGTTGTTTCAAGTTACATTTATTTTACTGGTTTCACAATGATTCAATTTTCTGAAATTGATCAAGAGACATACAAAAGAATTGATCTGGCAATTCATCCTACTTTAGTTTCAATTTTACTCTTTGTGACACTGGTTCTGTTGACCCGAGCGTTTAAAAACAAAATGCAACAACCACACACTTCAAGCCCTCAGAAAGACAGCAGTATTCCAAATGTGGCACACAGAAAAAGTCATTTGGAGCGTCAGTTTGCAATAGTTTCAATATACCTCGCTGTGATATTACTGGCTTCGGCTCTACCTCACGTCTCAATCCTTCACTGCCAACTTTACTGCAAAGAACTTCCTTTTAAAGAATGGGCCATTCTACAAATTGCTATGAGAGTTAAAGATTTGTTGCTCTTTTTAAAAGTAAGTCTTGATGTCTTCATCTATGCGTGGCGCTTACCATCTTATCGCTCGACTTTCGCTGCAGGCATAAAATGTTTTTCTGCTTCAAAAGAGAATCCTGTGAAGAATAGAAACTTAGCAATAATTCCTCATGAAAATTCAAGTAAAGTATAAACTAAAATCTAACTACTTCTTCATAGAAAAAGTATGTAAACCCAACCACTTTCCCGTAAAAACAGAAAAGATCCACTGGTGAAAAAACTAAATCAGACTGTCGTAAATTTAAAATAACTTCTTTGTTTTACACAATCATATTCCACACGACATTAACCACAGATAACCAAAACTACATCAGATAATCAAACATAAAATGCACAAGTGACGCGCTAGCTGCAGTTTTAAAATCAAAGATTAGATGAATCCAAAGCTTGTAATAAAATTGTTTTATTGTAATTTCAGAAAGCCTTCGAAACTACTTTGCGCTATTGTCTTTTAAAAAAGAGAAAGTTTCCCAAAAACTTAATAAAAAAGAATAAGAACGAACTCAAATAACGACAGTGCATTTCTTTTAGATTTATACTCTATAAAGATAACAAATTTGTCGAAGTAATGCAGTTCTTATTCTTTGACTAATACTGTAAATCAGTTGAATCGAACCCGATGTATGACAAATATATATCACCTATCTACGTAATTATTGTAAGGTTTGAGTTGATACTAATTACTATTACGGTTAGGACAATTTTAAATTCTGTTGACAAGTCATATTATTAAGTTGCTTTTCTTTCTATCTTAAAATCTTCAAACAGAATGTAAAATTTTGAAAGTAAAAAAAAATGGGCTAATATTTAAATATCATTTGGAACTTTGAAAATAACTGCCCCTTATGATCAATAAACGCCTGTGTGTTTGAATAGTTCAGATATGGGTATCGGACACAAAAACCTAATTGAAAAATCAATGACACATATTATCGTTTGCTTTGTACTTTGTGCAAACGTTCATTCTTCCGGAGATGTCAAACTTTTGTATTATTGTAAAACACAGTATAGCAAACACCAGAGAAAACTGACAAATTTGGGAATGGATCACGTTGTAGATAAATAAGTTTCAGACTGTAATTTCCACAGTTGTATATAAACTGTAATTTCTACGCTTTGAATTATGCCGGGGAGTAGATATCTACTTGTTTTTAATAACCTGACGGTTCAAGCTTTTAAAACCAATTAAAGAACGCAAGCGTAATGGCTACTCTTGATAAAAAATGTCAAAAATAAAGTTCTTTAAGATACGATGAAATTTTACACCAGCGGGAGAAATGAAATTATAAAGTTCAGTCATATCTTTTGCATCTCTTTTTAAAAGCTTAATAGCTTATTTTGTGTACTTCTTAATATGTGAATTTTGCCGACAAGTGCATTATTCATAGGGTATTTAGCTATTTAAGAACCGACGTTTTACAACATCGAACACAAACCTGGAGAGGTGGAGAAGAGCTTTCGGCTAATAACACCGACACGCTGAAAACCTTTCTATAAAACTGTTATCACAAAAATATACCAAGATTAGAAAAAATAATGAAACGACTTTCAATTTATTCTTGAGTACGCGATGAAAACAATATCCAGTCATCCATAAGAACAAAACTACGGCACTGAGATAAGACACAAAACTACTATTTCTATAACTGAGATTGATAACGGCCACCAGACACCACGATAAAAGTTTTTGAGAGAACATTACAAAGCTCTACCAAGCAAACAGAAATATGCGATAATTTGCATTGTTTTTAATTAAAACCGACGTAATTTCTTTACATTTGGTTTAACAACACTTGCGGCAGACATTCATATAGAAAGGTTAATAGGTAGAATGATGATATATAAGTTTCATTGCTAATTTTTTTTTGACCAGCAAAAAGACATAATGTCATAAAATAGAATCGGCTGCGTCAGTATTTCTGCAGGAACAACTTTACAAATAGAAAAGTTTTACTAACCGCAGTGAAAAGAACTTTTAAACTGACGTTTATAAGGATCTAGTCCTTCGGCGGAGTGAGAGCTAAAAACATAATCTACCAAACTTCAATTAAAAGATCGCTTCAACGAACATCAAAAAACAGTGACAACCTTGTTTCCAAATTCTAACCTACAAATATTTCACAACATTTTAGACAATGTACTTGAAGTTTTTCTAAAAGCGATTCTGTAGGTTATTATAGGCTAAAGAAGCCACCTTCATTAGACGTAATAGCACTCTCGAAATAACGGAATAAATCTACGAGACGAGACTTCAACTGAAACAACTTCCAAGAAAAACTCAAACGCGATGAAAACAAGATTCATGCAGTTCTTCTGTAAAAACTACAATACCCATGAGCTTGACAAACGTCACCATGATAAATGTTTTATAAGGTAATTCAGACTCAGCAATAAAGATTATTTGAGAGGTTCAACAGTTTGTTCATATGGGCGTCGCTTTAGTTAGCTCGTGTCCAGTATCGTCCGAGAATAAAACCCAGTCTTTTTGCAGAAAAAATTATGTTGTTTCAAATTCCATGGGAAGCTTACGTGCCGTACTAACCCTTTAATGGTCCCGCTCAGTTTACATAAAACAACTTTGTGGTGGACGGAAAATGCATCCATACGCACTCAGTTAACGGCTATGGTATAAAACCAGGCAATATACCAACCAAAATTTCCGCAAAAATCAGAAAGTTGTCAGCCAGACGACCTAGTTTACAAATCCACAACAAAAGGTGACAAAAGGCAAAAAAAATATCTATCAGAATAAAAACTAACACGCATTTCAAACACTCATAGTCAGTCTCGCTTATAAGGAAGTTAAGTGTAGAAAAATTAAAAGTTAGGGAAACGACACTTCGCTCTCTAAATATGTTTGGAAACTAAAGGGCAAAGACAAACAGTTTAACATTTGTCGGTCTCTGTATGACTAAGTAGTTCTGTATCCTCTCTGCCATGCACCAAGAACATTACAACAACATAGGACTTTTAAAATGTCTTTTTACACTTTCTTCCCCTTTAAACTATTTTTAAGCTCTCTTCTATACGACGCCTATACGTTATGTTAACCTTTACTCGAGAGTGACATTTTCAATCCACTGCTGGTCAGTGAAATATTCGTGTAATAGAAGTTCAATGTGACAAGACTGGTACTAGTACAAAGACGGCCAGGTTTCCAGGTTCACATGATGTTCAATGATAAACAAAACATTACACATGCACACGGCCGTATATACAATATTCTCTTTTATTATTCATTCTGCATTACACAGCGCCCAAGAGACAAATAATTCACGTTGTTCTCGAGGGATAAAACAATTTCGTGGTGAATGTAATTTCCAGCAAACTTTGGTCAACGATCACCATGAAACCTGTTATTCTTTATAGGCTTGTGACTTGCCATTAATTATTTGGTATTTGATATCCGGCAACGAATTCCGTCCAGCTTGTAAGAAATCCATATCATGAACTTCATTTCTTCAACTGAGAATCTAAATACGATGTGAAACAATCAAAATAATTTTACTACTTATGCACCAATCCAAATGCACAAGGGGAGTGGGGAAGCAGGAAAGGATGGGGGTGGGGTGGGCGGGGAGAGTGGCTTATCTAATGAACTGCTTGGATCATCTTATCATATATTGGTTTGCTTTTTTATATTGCTTTCGCCTGATTACTTCTTAGGTATTTGTTATTTGGCATTCCGATGAGTCTAGGCTGTAAAACGTTTTGCCAAAAGAGTTGTTAAAAACCATAAGGTCACACCAAATTAATGTGTTAGGACACGGATTCGACCGACCCTCATTTTTCCCAAATGCAAAAAATATTCAAAAAGTTTGATCGTTCTATTTTAGTTTCAGTTTTTGGATTTCTCTTTGCGCATGGAGAAAACATTTTTCGATCAAGAAGCGTTCAAATTTCAGTGTTTTAACACATAGCGTGACACGGTTCTTGTTTATGTATAAATTACATATTTTTTTTCCGACCGATAGACCCGAATTATTTTGGAAAACAAATCCGTGCCCCATCAAATCAATTTGGTTTGGCCTTATTCTTTTTGCCTTCTTTCACCAATAGCACCTTCAAGAAATTAAACAAAGAAATCTTTGCATCACACTTCCAAATTTCGATTGATATAACCTGAGAATAAAACCTGGTTTTTCAACTGATATTAATATTATTAAACTAGAGACTTTTAGTTCTAACTATCTTCTTTGGAGCAACAAGAACGTTATGGATGTCTCATGTTTTTAGTATCAAGCGCAACCATCTTCTTACCTCAGTGACGACTCCTGCTGCTATGGTGTTACCGCCATATCGAAGCATGAATCTCCCAAGGTCTTTAAACTCTTTGTAGATCTCCACACAAACCGGGCGTGACGTTTGGATGAGTACTTCAGCGTTGGCATTTTTGGTCAAACACCTTTGATCAGTGCACCGAAAATAAAAGGGATGTAATAATTACTCGCTGAATAGTTTTGATTTGAAAAAAAAAACTTTTACTTGCTACAGTTAGATAATGTGGTTCATTTTCGCAACATGTGGTGATGACTGTCACTGCATGCAGAAAAAGTTGACGTTCGAGTGTTAGCCGTTCCTTGTTGACAGGGTTTATAGTGTAATCTATTATATTCTGAGGGAAACATTAATAGCAAAGGAGTGAAGAATACACTCTTCAACCCTTCCTCCCACCAAAACAATACAGACATCAATATTCTTAAAGATAAGGAAATGTGGTTCAAAAAGAAATCCCAATAACTTAAAATGTATTAACTTGAGGAATTACTAGCTTGGGATTTCATGCCCTCAAGTCTTTGCGGTAGTTAATGGCATAACCTAACCAGTAAATACAAATTTAGTTAAGGACCAAAATGCATAAAACTTCCTTCAATAATTAGATATAAATCATAATTACCTGGGCTTTCTCTGAATTACTTCCCCAGTGCTTTTATGCAGTACGCTAAGCAGGCGCTTGATGACTGCGGGCTCACTTAATGCTTGATAGTGAAACAGAACCTGTAGGCAAACAGGTTAAAGTTAGGCCTTACGGCATTGTTCGGTCTCCCCGGCTATAATTGTCGTCAATAATAGTAAATATATCAAATGCTGCAACAAACTTTTATATCAAGGTCACCTAGCTCTGGCTTTAAGCTTCTTTACAGAGATGATTAACACTTATATAGCGCAGAACACATACGAAAATGATACGCTTTAGATTATAAACATAAAATAAAAGATTTTAAACTGACATTTAAATACTTTAAAACTAGTAACTCTACAATGCTTAAATCAAAGCTAATACTAACTATGTATAACTAACAAGGAAAACTGAAAGCTAATTTAAATAAGGTTTAAGCAATTCTATTTAAGAATTTAGATGTTTTTGATGAACAAACTCGAGAAAAAACAATAAAAAACAAAGCTAACATAAATAAATCTTTACTTTCGTAAATTTCCAGCTTCTTCTTTTCAAAGCCCCTGGTTTTGCTTTTTTCCACATGGGCTTCTTTTCTAGACTACTTTAGAAAAGAAAACACTAGGCTTTTGAGATAATATTTGGAAAGTCAAGCGGAAGGAGTCTTCTTCTTTCACAGTAAGCTCAATGACGGGCATATTTTAAGGTAAATCTAATTTACTACTTACTTACTTAGTCCTCTTCGTACCCGGGGTACATATGGCATAAATCTAATTCGTGGGAATATTTTTTTTGCCTCAAACTCAAGTGTTTTATGCAATAATATTTTATTTCAACTGCATCCAAATCTAAATCAACCTTTGAGCATTGAACAAAATTGTTCATCACGATACACACTCAGCAAGAGAACCGTGCCCATCTAAAAAAACCTAAATCCTTTACGAGCCGTGTGCCCCATGGAGTCGGCACTTATTTACGGTTTCTGTAGTTTTAAGAGGATGGGAGTTATTGACTCCCCCTGGACGGGACACTAATCCATCGCAGGTTAGCTCCCAGCAGACTCTGGAACTCATTTACCTACCCCGGAACGATGTAGACCTCAGTTAGCTTAAGCAGAAAACAAAGTTACACAAAAACTCAGATCTCGGCAAAGCCGGGATCAAACTGAGGATCTTGTGGTCGGAAGGGAGAGAGATCATGCCAACTGCGCCAACAAAAAAAAGGTTACAAAATCACTGATGTTCTGTAATAATGAAAATAAATGATGATTTACGTTATACCACATTAACACACGTGAACGAAAAAAATCTGTTCTTACCATAAAACCTTTTGTAATTGGAATTTCAATATTAAACACTATTATTCGAGCCTTCAGCCTGGTTGTAGCTCTAATCGGTGAGCTCGGGTCACACAATATACTACCGACACTAAACAAAGAGAAAAAAATGTTTAGAGGATGACAAACAAAAAAGTCAACAAAAAGTAAATTTGGTAAATGGCCAAACACTTCAGTGTCAACACAAACGCTGATTAATGAACAATGTCTACTCAAAATACATTAAAGTAAGAAAGTAAAAACTGGATATTTTAGTCAGTGCACGACAAACTGTTGTTATATTTCTTTTACAAATATTTGCTAAAGATGGTGGATGATATGTGTGGTGTGGTAGTAAAGCGAGCAGAGTGTGACTTGTATCCTAATTTAGGTCTCCCGCCAGACCGCTGTGTTTAATTACTCTTATATTTTTCAGTTGACAACATACTTTGAGAGAGAAAGCTTCTGTTTCAAAAATGCAAGAACTCCTCCATGTTGAAGATTTTTTAAAGGTTCTAGTAATGGTCAAGTTTTGTAGTGCTACATGTACTAGCTTCAACCGGAACTATCCCAGCTTTTTTAACCAATCATGATCAGAGACCGACTCGAAGTCAGTCTCTAATCATGATGTGTTTTTAAACCCAAAAAACTGAAATTCTTTTTTAATTAATCTGTTTCTGATTTGTTAAAAACCTGAGGTGGCCCCGGTTGAGGTCGTTGCACTGTAATTACGGCTACTTCATGGCTCCGTGATGGAAAACCATTCTGAGTAGGAAACTTAACTAAAGCAAAACAGCTGTTGCGCTGACGTATGGCGAGATCCTCATAGCGACACACAAGATTGAGTACGAACTATAAACCCAAAACAATCAGCCTTACCCAACATGCATCATGTCTATTCCTCCTAAAGTGATGTTCACATGATCACCCGCACATGCGCATGGTGCTACCTCATCGTGAACCGTAATTCCTGTAAAACAAATTGATTTTTGCTTTAGGCGAAACAATTTGATAACTGCTAACTGTAAATGATTAAGTACTATTTGGCAGAAAATATCCTATTTAAGATCCTAAAATCACTTGTATAACTTATACTAACAAAGGTAATACTAATGATAACTTCACCAATACTATCTAATAAATTCCCATTCTGATCTTTACATCTAATTAACATATTGTCCTTGAGAACACCTTGGGTGATGCATAAGTAGCTCAGGAGACCAAGGTACGAGTTGTCATTATGGATTACGAGAAAACAAGTTACAGCAAACTATTAACTCGCAATCTATTCGTCTTCCAGATCTAATTGCTAATGAATGGTCATAAAGCCAGTCGCCTTCTTGAATTATAATATACACGTTAAATTCACTTGCTTGCCTTGCCTGCAACTCACCGTTGATAAGTCCCTGCGACTCACCTTTGATAAGTCCCTGCGACTCACCTTTGATAAGTCCCTGCTCGCCAGCAGGCATAACAAGAATTTTCTTGCCTGCCTGAGCTACGCCAGCCTCCAGTTTACCCATCACATTTATTCCAGCACCCATTCCTTAATGAAGACAAAATGATTTAAATTAATGAATTAAACTATCATACAAAATTCAGTGGTATCATGCTGTGTGATAGAAAACCGAATACAAACAATTTCTTGCCAGTGACTGGCGAACTAATAGAGTACATCGATATATATGCAAGTCTGAAGAAGAAAACTGGAACAAGCTAATGGCAGCCGCATGTTCACTGAATAGTAAACTTGAAGCGTTGTTCGTTTCTTGCACATGTTTGAAATTATCTATTTCTATAACTATTTCTATTATTTTTAACCACGAAGAAACACGGTCTTGTTTTTCCAATTTTAGCCACTTTTACCTTTTGAAATACTAAAACGATGATTTTTTTTTTGTTGCTAAATTTCATATGTAACAAAAAATATATAGTTGCGAAATTTTTTTTTCTCGTATTAAAACATTGCTGAAAAGTAGTTGCGCTCATTCGTTAAAATATTTAAGCACTCAAAGAGAAAATCAAATCTCAGGGTGAATATTTCACATCCCCCATTTATCTAGCAAAAACCAAACCATATAAATTCTCCGGCCAGCCAGCATCAAAAGCCACCAGTCATGAAATAACTGAACATAGTTAAACTACCAGCATAGCTAATGTTACCAACACAATGATATGGAGGTTCACAATAGATTTTTGCATGGACATAATAAGACTAAGCTTACCCTTGTAGACATCACATACACGTAGCAGAAATACTGTTTAGCTACAGCTGGTACCCTTATAGACATCACATACACATAGAAGAAATACTGTTTTGCTACAGCTCTTACCCTTGTAGACATCAGATACACAGAAACGGAGAGGTTTCTCCAGGGGTCGTATTGGCTGCTTAAACTGGTCTGAAATAAAGGCTCCAGCAGTCAGTTACAGATGGCGTAGAAATTGAATCGTTAAAAAATGGAATTACTATATTCATTAACTTGAAATAAGCGCATACTTTATCATTAAAAAAGGAATTATTATATTCATTAACTGCAAATAAGTGCATACTTTATCATTAAATAAAGAAATCTTATATTCATTAACCGTAAATGAAGTGTATAATTTATCACTAAAAAAAATTATATTCATTAAATGCAAATTAGGTGCATACTTTATCATATTGTATTGGATGTAACATTAGATATGTACTTTTATCTCGTGAATAAAGACAATATTTAGTAATGGTAACTATTCAATGCAAATTGGTGCAGGGGAAAATATTATTTTTCTTTACTAGTTCATGATGTATTGTATAATAATCATAACAGCACAAAAAACCTTAACTGACTGTCCTACGCTGCATGATAACTGCATGTGCCAAGCTGAATTTCTCAGCAAAGGAAACAGAGAACGATAAATAAGTGACAAAAATAAAACTGACGATTCTCCTTTTTCATGTCTTTGTTGTCGTAATGTCAATACTGTAAACCCCCTACTGTCGTTATAACGGTTAAAAGGAAACCTAACAACCTTATTACGATTTAAGACAGAAGCTGGTGAGGTCTTAATTATCCCCTGTTCTTTTTTTTATTATGACAAAGTACGTAAAAATGTGAAATAAATTAACTTTGTTTGAGAATGACTGTTTTCAATGCAAATTCTCTTTTTAACTCTCAGGAAGTTTATGCAGTAGTATCCAATTTAAGTTACCTATTCTGTCGACCAGGCAAGGACCATTATACCAAGATTTTAGCTTGGAATCTTTTGGTGTACTGGCAAGATTTTCCCCCGATAGTCCACTACACGGCAGGTACGCCACATCAGAATCGGTCTATGGTGAGGAGAACCAAGAGATTTAATATAATCATGAGTGGCAAAGTAAAGACCATTTTAATCTTAAAATAAACATTTCAAACAATTCCAAAATAACGGAACAGAATCGAAAGAGAGTCGAAGTTCTTAAATTCAAAATCGCAATCTTCTGTTACTTCCACGCTCAAAATACATTTAAAAGTTATGTGAAGTGTAACATACATTTTACATAAGAGTTACAATGACTTCTGAATAATCGCTTATATGTAAATTTGCTTTACGTAATAACATGGTGAACTAACCTTGAAGCCAGCTTGTTTTAGAAAAGCCTTCATTTTGCCTACGATGTGGTTGTACCTTTCCTGGGACCAGTCAACGTTATCCAGCTTATTGACAGCAACGATCATCTGAGTGACGCCAAGCGAACGCACCAACAGCGCATGCTCCCTAGTCTGGCCTCCTGCCTCGAAACCAGCCTCGAACTCACCCGTACTCGCGTCCACTACAAGGATCGCCGCATCAGCCTTTGAGAAATCACAACACACAAAACCTTAACGTTTCGATATATTTCCAAATTTTCCTTCCCAAGCAACCTTGCGAGAAGGCTATCTTTTTAAATACCGTAAAATCCCACGTTGAGGTCCCTTCAGGTTCTAAATCTCCCCAAATATAGGACCATCCATTTGCAAACGAAGATATTACTCCAGATATAAGCCCATCCATCTGCCAACAAAGATATTAGTTCAGATATAAGCGCAACCGGATATAAGCCCATCTTCTGTATAAGTGGTTTCTTTTGCGTTTCTTTTTCAACATCAAAAATTTTAATCAAAATAAACAAGTGGCTGGGGAGTTTAGAACCAGAATCATTTTCATAACATGATACTAGAGAAAGAAACAAATGCTCATGCTCCCGAGATGAACGATTCACGACAAACAAGCAAATTGATAACGTTAAAATTTGTAGTGTTTTTACTTTCATTCTGTTTTGTTCCAGTTGTTCCAGTCGCATAAGTGTTTTTAATAGATGTTTTTGAAATGAATTCTCTGTTTATTGTGACGCACAAAAAATGTTTTAAAATGTAACTCCATATGTAATGGTATGTCAGCTGTAATTCATTTCTCAGATACGTTTTACCTCATCATTCCAAACCATTTATTCTATTCCCCTTATAATCCCTCTCCGATATAAGCCCCCCTCCCTACCTCAGTTAGTATACAAAACCCGTTATGAAGTTATATAAGCCCAGGGTTTCAACGTGGGATTTTTACAGTATATAAATCAAGCGCTAAATACATGCCTAGCATATTGTTGCAAGGGCACATGAGCTGCCTAGTGGTTATGGTGCATATTAGCTCTGAATTAAGTTACTGCGCCCTTTGTAAGTTACAAACACGTAATATAACATTAACAGTTGCGCACTGTTGCCAACATAATATGAAACAAAAGCCACCGTGACCACCGCCGGGCAACAGTGTCACAATGCTCCACACGGTAATGCATGCAATGTATGTGATTCCAATAAAGAGCTTGGACGCATCTGAATGTACGTAACGAACCCACTAAACGTATCCTGCTCCCAAATACTTATGCTTTATGGCTCATGGGTCCAAATATCCATAGGGTTGACGCTGGAAACTATATTGTTCTTAGACTTTGGCTTCTTAATTTGTTAAACAGAAAATCGTATTACTGTATGCATAAACATAGCAGCTGTTAACGACAGAAACAAAGTTCAAAAGTAGTTTATTTGCGTGATCATTGTAACAACATAAAACTGAATTGTGGAAGAAGAAACTGACCTGAGCAGCCCCTGTTATCATGTTAGGAATAAAATCTTTGTGTCCGGGTGCATCCATTAAGGTAATCACTTTGGTTTTAGTTTCAAACTTCGTCAAGCCTACATCCATTGTTATGCCTCTATCAAGAATGACAAAATATTTCATAGTTAAACAACGTGTAATCCTGGTTAATGTAGGTCGTAAGAATCCGATAAGAACTCATTTGCAGTCTTTTGATGGATGAGAAATCTAATACAAGACTAGTAACCTTTTGACGACATGAAACAATCAAGGATCATAAAAGACTAGTTTGCTTTCCAATATAGAGCGGAACAGAAGAGGAAAAGATTAATAACAGCACTAAATCACCATCTGGCTGGAAAACTTTCCTAAATATAGGTATGAAATATTCTCATATCTTAAATCCATTGTAACAAAAACACTAACTCATGTCAAGCAAATTCACTGTTCAAACTATAGCTCGATGCCAGTCTTTATCATTCCCCACTTGCAAACAGTACAAATATTTTGCCTGCAATATTTTACACGAAGTATAAATTGCTAGAATTGAACAGTAACCGCTGTAGACCATCTATGGGCTGACTTGATATTTTACTGAAGGAATATTGTACATACTCCCTCAGAGTGTATTGGAAGAGTGCCAACCAAAAGCATGACTCGGTGATTTTAGGAATACTGTCCTCGGAAGAGTGTCAGCCAAAAACTTGACCAGTACTCACCGCTCTCTTTCCTCACCAGTCTCGTCAAGAACCCACGCAAACGCAAATGAAGCTTTACCTGCCTTCTTTGACTCCGTCTCATACTTTCTGGATGTCAAGGACAAGAAAACACGTGGGAAAAAAAACTACAAGTAATTTCTAATTATTAATTCATATCACATGAAGGCTAATCCGTGATAGACAATATATCATATCATCCAATGATACGGATTGTATGATCGGAAACAGGGGTCAATATTAACTTTACCATTTATCTCTTTTCATTGGTAAAGTATGTTCTATTAATTTGAATCAATAGCCGCATACAGATTTCAACTGCAACTTGCATATACTACAATATTATGACCAAAATCGTGAAAACGTTTTTAACAGCCAACTGACATAAGCCACCGTTTATATGTCCTGGGACGAATCATTCAAAAGTCGATAACCATAATCCCAAGGTTTAAGTCCCTATTCATTTTTTTATCGACTCAGTGCTTTTTCTGACCGAGCATTAATGTCATTATTAAGTTCTCTTGTAATAACATAAGAGAAGGTATTTGAGTAGCTTCCGGCTGAATATTAACACTGTCAACATAAAGATTTCATTCGTTTATGGTCTAAAACACATTGAGAAATTAAACTTAAAGTGCTTTGTTTGTCAGGTTTTTCCTTGTAAAACACCAATGACAGTAAAGGACGTCTTATTGCTGCTGCTATATCAAAGGTAGCAGTTCCCTGCCGCTCCGTCAAAATATAAAATTCATTCCAAACTTCTTTTGATTTTGTTTGTTTGTTTAAATTCTGCGTTCATAGAAGATATAACAAAAGACAAAAAAGCGATAAAGGGACTTTATTCCGTTTTCTATTTTCTAACGTAATAAAAAAGAGATCTAAGTATGTAATTTTGGAACTAATGATTTTTTTCCCTTGAAAAATCTAGACTGTATTCTATAAGAATTGTAAACCTGTGCTAAGGGAAGAAATTAGCTGCTCGAATTTTAGCTCGAACCAAGATGAGAATTAACCAGCTCTTAAATAACCCAGCCCAGGGAAACTTTTTCTTTGAGCTAAAAGACGCGAACTAGTCATTATAAAATCTGTAAGTTATGGCATAGACAATCTTTGTTTTTAGTAATTTTTAATAATTTCAGTACATATTTTTAACCTTACATTTTTTAATAATTTTTATAGAGAACTCAATTCTAAACGAAAAGGATATTTATGCATTGCCTTTTTTGAAACGTCGCCGAGAAGGAATAATAGATGGCCCATCAACGTGCTTTTTCCAGCGTCCACGTGACCTGAACAAATCAAAACAGAAGTTTACAGTCAAGCAATGCATGATTTTGTTTGTTTGTCCCAGAAGTAAAATATAGAGCTGGAAATTAGAAAATTTGGTTTAAATAAGAAATGAGATGGCAAAAGGCGAGAAGGCAATGGTTATGAGGTGAATCCGGCAACCTCTGTTCACAGGGATCACACCAAATAAAAACTGGAATCATCACAACACGTAGTACACCATTTCGCATGTAGTTCTGCCAAATCTTTTATTGCTCAAACTTCATATTGATACTCGTTGATTTGGGGAAGAGGCCGTTTCAATCACAGTGGTAGTAATTGAATCGTAAAAGAAAAGATATCACAGTGCATGGTAACGAACCTATCACAACAAGGTTGAGTAACACTTTTCCTTTTTCTCTTCTTTCCACTTCTGCTTTCTTATCAATCTAAAACCAAGTGCATAAATACTTTTTGAGACGTGCTTATTCATACTAGTATAAACTAAATGTATATCCATACCTGAAGAGGGAATTTCGCGCTTAATTTCAGGCAAAAAAACGATATCACTCAATTCGCACAGCGACGAGAGTTATTTCGGTTCTTCAAGTGAAATTTAGCGTGAAATTTACGCATCAGGCAATGGATTTCCTTGATTCGCATGGCGGTTTATTTCATCCAATATAATTTGGTGGTCAGCTGCTAGCGCATGCTAGAGAGGTCATGCTATGCTATGCCGGGTGTTCATTTTATCATTCAATTTAAAAAGAAATTTGGGAAAACTATTTCATAATTCATTCATGTCAATTCTCACAAAAAAAATAAAAAGTTCTTAGGTTAAAAACAGAATTTTTATTGTTTGACAATGGCAATAACTCTGCTGTTTGACAAGGATAGAAAATGAAGAAACGCATGACGAAACTCTGGAAAACATGGAATCGTTTCATGACAACAAATAAATGAAAGTATAGTAGGCAAAATTCACAAAATTTTAATTAAGCAAGCATTTAACATTGTGAGAAAAAGAAACATTATGATTTCAACCTAGAAATAAATAAGAACTAGTATGAAAGCTATTAATATTTTGACTTTCAAAACTATTGCAGTTGTTCATATCTTCCGATATCATCAATTTCTGTTACATTAGGTAGACATGTACAAAAGCTGCCACTTGCCTCTATACTCAGTGAAGTTCAAGTCGCCAACAGCGATACAAAGTTAGCAAGTTTTTAATCGCGCTAATTACGAGGATTTAAGCTGAAAATTAGGAAGCTCTTCATTTTAAGGAGAAAATTGAGAGTCTGCCATCAACAACTCTTTTCTAAGTCGAAAGGACGCTTTTATTTTATGTAACCTTTTTTTTTCACGAAATTCGTGTTCTTTTATTATTCAATCAGCGTACTACTTTTAGTATATAAGTGTAGGTATTTCACAAAAATATACCGACTGTAGTTAACCAATCAGCACGTGGGTGCTATGGCGAACTAAAGCTATGCAATGTAAAATAATACGGTTAAGTAACTTTCATTATGTCAAAAAGGTAGCTGGATATTCACCAGGTGCAAATAAAAGGGTTTGTTTCTTGCACTAATGAACGAGTCAAAGGTTTTTGTTACAGTTAGTTTACCTAAACACTTACTTGGTCTTTTACTTTAGTCTTTGGTCTTGCAACCTCTGGTGACTTAGAAAGGTCACTTTCTGTACTCTTTGCTCTCTCTGGTGAACTGTAGAGAAAGTTTTACTTTGTAACTAGGCAAAGTAGAAAATTCCTTACGGTGCAAGAAACAACGACAATTTGCAATATTTTTGGTATTTTATACTGTGAACTGATGAACAAAAAACCCCGGTGTAGTGCGTATATAGAATAAGAAACTATTTACATTTTTGATGTTCTACTTTTCGACATCTACTACATAGTAATAATGTAATAATCTACTACATAGTAATAATGTAATAATCTACTACATAGTAATAATGTAATAATCTACTACATAGTAATAATGTGAACTGTTGTGACTTAATGTTGGGAAAGATGAATTAAAATGTGGCTTATAATTATAAACAAAAACGCCAACAATTCTTTGAATTTATCACACAAATCAAAATCTTATTTTTCACGTCTCTTTTACGTCAAATACCTTTGATCCGTTGACTTGTCTAAAGTTGGTGTGGAAAAGCCAACTTTTAACTTGTCCTTTGAAGAAGAAACTTTCCTTGGAGAAGGAGTCTTGAGTTCTATCTCCCTTTTCTTAACTGGAGTAAATGCAGTTACATTCTGCGGGGGCACGACCGACTGTCCTATGGGAATGCCATTTAAAAACAAATTACTTTAAAAACAGTTACCTCAGAAATTCGCTAGAGTTTAAAATCGCATCGATAACAAAGTAATTGTAGCATCATGGACTAACTTTTGACCAAGTTCAGTTAACAACGGCCAATAACCTGCATGATATCAGAGTGCATAATAAAAACATTAAAACTCTTCAACGAGCTAGGTGATCTTCTCAGCCAGTACTCATCTTCAGTTTTGAACGCGGAAAAGACTTATCACACGATAGCAGGCAACAAAAACTGGTCTCCATTTTACTGGTCTCTGTTTTTGTTATAGTCTTACATACAACAGCGAAACTGCAGTCGTTTTCTTACCGTTGACAATCCTAATAACTCTTACACCTTTAAATAATATAAAATAATAAGTCAGAAATGAAAAAAGATATTAATATCTTCTTTTTTTTTATGAAAGTATAACAGATAATAAAGATAATCATACAAAAAAAATGAAATTTTACATATTTTTCTCAATAGGTTTACAGTACACTTATAGTAATGCCTTGTGTTTCGCTCACAAAAGCAAATCTGTTCCAAACAAAGAAAAACATATTTTCTTATTTTTTCACCTTTAGTACTGGTACCTAGGGTAATAAACATTTTAAGACAAAATTTATTTAGTTATTTTTATTTCGATCAGCGAATGAGCAAACCACACAAACAATTCTTGCTTGAAGGACGAAAAGACAAAGGACACAAAATCATTATGGACTGCCACCGTGCCAGATAACAAGTTTTTACAGTGATGTTGTCTGCAAGCAGTCTACTGGCGCTAATGGTTGATCTTTCAACGCAAGATTGACTACTACAATTCAATTTTAAAAATTTGCTGAATCTTTTGATCAAAGCTCACCGATTCTAGTATGGCAGTAAAATTTTGTGCTGTGATAAACAACGGTATAATTTACGTATTGGAGCATACTATTGTTTAACCATGGAAACGAACCCTTATCCAGACCCTTACTGCTATGGTAAATAAACGCAATCAAACTGTATGCATAAATAAGTACGCTCCAGTACGGAAATTATCCCTAGCTTACTGTTCAACTGAATTCACTGAAAGTACAAACGAAGACTGACAGACAAAATCTTGATCAAATTCTGCCGTAGAGTCCAGTAAAATTTTTTGTGGTGATATATATGCTCTTCAATTGAACTCGCTGGGAGTCGAAGCTGCGACCGTGATCAAAATTCGCCATCGTCTTCCCGTCCAGTAAAATATCCTATTGTTATAAACAGCTCTTCAACTGAATTTGCTGGGAGTCCAAGCAAAGAAAGCAAAGAAATCTTGATCGAGTGGCATACATTTTCCTGTCAAGCCATCTTATTCATCAATGCACCACGTTCGCATGAAGTCGCGGTATTTACCGGCCGGCCGGCAGTACGTACCTTCAAAAATGCTCCAGAATAGAATCTGGCCTGAGCCCGCGAACAACGGCAAGATTAAAATGCGTTCTTCTTTGTCAAACGCAATTATGACATAAATAATAATAATAATAATGATATCTAAACGAATAACAAATTATAATAGCTTTAACACTGAAGTGTTATATTAGGTCCGCTAAACAATGTAATTGCAACAGCTGTACTATGATTGTAGTACTAGGGTTGCAGCACTAGGGTACTTGGGTTGTAGTATTAAGGTTGCAGCACTAGGGTACTAGGGTTGTAGTATTAGGGTTGCAGCACTAGGGTACTAGGGTTGTAGCATTAGGGTTGCAGCACTAGGGTACTAGGTTGTAGTACTAGGGTTGTAGTACTAGGGTACTAGGGTTGTAGTATTAGGGTTGCAGCACTAGGGTACTAGGGTTGCAGTATTAGGGTTGCAGCACTAGGGTACTAGGGTTGTAGTATTAGGGTTGCAGCACTAGGGTACTAGGGTTGTAGTACTAGGGTTGTAGTACTAGGGCCGTTCGATATGATGTTGTTTAAGACATTTCATGCCATCAGAATAGTTGAGCATAAAGAAGCAAGAAAGAACCAAAACCAAAACCAAAACTCAAAGATATTACAGCACGTCAAACAGCAAACTAATTCATAGGATTTATAAATGCAACAGTTGTAACACAATAAAAAATTAAACAACAAATACTTTTAGAAGCCTGGCACTCTGTTAAAGAGAAAGAACTTGAACAATGAGCACATTACTAATCCCTTCATTTATAAATCGCTCATGTAAACAATAGCTATTGTTTCATATTCACCACTGTTTAAGGTTTAAGTTTTCACATACATTAGTTTTTAATTCACTACCGAGGATTGCTAAGTTTAAACAACATTTTTTAAATCAGAGACAACCCTGGTACTTATAATTTACACCATGGTTAGCGCTTTATTGTGCCTATCTATATGTAGTTTCTTTATATCAGTCTCTTTGAATATATATCTAAGTCCCTATCTAATACTACATCTACTTCTTCTTAATATGCCGATTACCCTCCCCCCCCCCCCCCCTAAACAAAGCAATATGTCTTTTTAGAATAAGCTGAGACTAAAACTTCAGAAATTCTGTTTCCCTTTCTTTCTTCCTTAATGCTAAATAAAGTTCTAAGATTTTTTATCACAGCTAATTCAAGGAAGAGGACAGTCAGTCTTTGTATAGTCTGCAGCAGAAGCTTATACCTCTTGTACATATCAGCCGAGATTAAGTGATTGTAGCACTAGGGAGATACTCAATGTCAACCAATTTCTACATAAAATACTTCCACAAAATTTAAACCGACTGAAGACTGCCAGATTTAGCATTCTCAAATCCTTCCCGAGAAAGGTAGTAGAGCGGGCAATGAGGAAGAGACGTGTACCAGAGGTACTGTAATGGTGAGAGCAGTGACGAGTCTGTATGAAGGCACGAAAACAAGAATTAGAGTTAGAGTTGGGCAAGAGTTGTCTGAGGAGTTTGAAGTGAAAGTTGGTGTGCACCAGGAATCCGTTTTGTCGCCATTGGTTTTTGTGATTGTGGTTGATGTGGTTACTGAGAGTATGAGAAGTGGTTTGATGAGTGAGATGTTGTATGCGGATGACTTAGTTCTGGTGAGTGAATTGATGGAGGGACTGAGGAAGAAATTCTGGAAACGGAAGGAGGCATGGTACTGTAGGTGAACCTACGAAAGACAAAAGAGGTAGTGAGTGGTGCAGAAGGTGAAGTAACTGTAAGTACAATAGATCCATGTGGCATTTGTGGGAAGTGAGTAATGGCAAATTCAGTGTTGTGTGTAAAATGTGGTAAATGGATACATGGTAGATGTGCTAAAGTAAAAAGAGTGAACCCAAGGTTGGGGAGAGATTTTGTGTGTGGAGGGGGCAAGAAACAAGCTAATGGATTAGTGGGCTCGGTGGAGGAGTTGTGTGAAGAGGTGGAAACGATGAGAAGTTTCTGTTACTTGGGGGATAGAGTGAATGCAAGTGGTGGTTGTGAGGCAGCTGTGACACCAAGAGTGAAAATTGGGTGGGATAAGTTAAAGGAATGTGAAGAGATGCTAAACTCAAAAAGGTTCTCGTTTAAGATGAAAGAAATGATTTATCTGAGTTATGTAAGATTGGTGATGTTATATATATGGGAGTGAGACATGGTGTTTGAGGGAAAATGAGATGAAAACTTTGAGAAGGGCAGAGAGAGCAATGGTGAGAGCAATGTGTGGTGCAAAACTGATGGAGAAAAAGAGAACAGGGGACCAAATGGAGATATTGGGATTAAAGGAAACAGTGGTTCAGATGGCAAAAGCAAATGGAGTGAGATGGTACGGGCATGTGTTAAGGAGGGATGATGGCCATGTTTTGAGAAAACCACTGGAGTTTGAAGTGAAGGGAAAGCAGAAGCAAGGACAACTGAGGAAGACATCGAAAATTCAAGTGGAGAAGGAGAGCGAGAGTCTTGGTTTGGAGGATGCATTGAATCAAGTGAGATGGAGAGTGGCAGTAGGAGAGATTGCTGCCATCTGGAGTGGGGTAAATCTGGCCATCCCCGTTTACGGGAATAAACCCAGATCAAAATTGAAAAAAACAAACGATAACTTTACAAATGTTATTGCCATTTAAGGTAATTCAGGTCACTGTCATTTAAGATCACCTGTTGTTTTAGTTAGCTGAAACATACTTTGAAAAACAAATGTTGCCTTTATTTACAGTTACAATTCACAATACTGTATACTATATTCCAAGGTTATGTATTTAATTACAATGTGTATAATTCTGTACATGATTTATTTTAGTGCCAAATAAATATAAACTAAATAAAAAAAGCAGCAAATTTTATACATTACTAAAATAGCTGGTATTTCGATGTCCCTGATGAGTACATTTTAAGTGAGAAAAAAACTATAGTTTAAGAAGGTTACAACAAGTTTTCAATCTCTTGGAAAAAGCACAAACATCAGTTTGCCATTATGGAAGGTAAAATACTCGACATAAATATACAATCAGTTTAATATAGAAAAAAATGTACAAATTGAAAGCACCAAAAACCAAACAAGCCCTGGTACTCCAGCATGGTCAGTTTTTGCTATAGTAATTCAAACTGCTGGCAATTTAAACTTAAACAAGATGAAGAACTATTAAAGCAGAAAGCTAAATAAAAAAACATCTAAATTTACAATTCTTGAATTTTCTTCAGCTATGATTAGCATTAAAAGTTGCAAACTACTAAAATGGAATTAAATACTTTAAGTTATGAAAAAAACTAAATAAATTCATTTTAATGTTTCTACTTCCAAGTTGACGTTGTCTCTTGATCAACCTATATTTTTGTGAAAGCTTTCTTTTGCTTCTCAAACACAAGATCATCTGGTGAGGGATCTGAAAAATTGAAAGAAGTAATATTTCCTCCATAGTCAATTGGAGGAAATGAAGAATGAGTAAGAAGTAATTTCATCTTCCTGTTTCTTGGAAGTCTGTAGGTGTAGCTAATAGTCAATGCAAACATACTTGGCTTGGCCATCACGCTTTGCTTGGAACCAGCTCTTTTGCATGGTCTTTGTAGTTGTGGAGTTAGCTCACCAGTATTAATCATTTTGGAGCCAATATCTGATATTATTTGCTGATCAGCCACAGATATGGAACTAAGACAGGCAGTGAGTAGAGTAAGCCCTGTGTGATCACTGGAAACTTGCATTGCTTTACTTGTGTTTTCATAGTGACTAGTTTCATCTGCATTAGATGTTTCACCATGAAATTCTGCAGCCGCATCCCATAAACCACTCCTTGACATTGTGCCATCCAAACCAGACTTAGCATTTACAAAGATACTAGATTTTGTTTTACTTGTTATTTCTACCTGAGTAGTCAGAGTTGACAGTACTGACAAATTTAAAGATTCATTACAGTGCTTTTCATGTTGGCTCAGGTTGCTAGGGGAAGTGAAACTTAATGGGTTATTGTTACATTCACCATGTGCTCTAGCCAAATCAGAGAGTGAAAATACATTTCCCGATGATGAAGAGATCTTCACTTCTTTTGAGCTGCTTAAAGACAGGTCTGCAAGTGTCAAAGCTTTAACTTCTGATACTTGATGTTCTCCTTTCCCCAAACCACTTACATTCTCCTTACCACCTACAGCTGCACTTTGCAATAAGACATTGAAAGATGATCTACCTTCAGTGTTTTTTGAGTGTTCTTGTGCCAAGGTAGCCAAAGATGGGCAGGTTCCTTGCTGAATAGCGTCCACGTTTTGAGCTTTGTGTGCATCAACGTAAGCGACTAAAGGCGGAACATGCTGAGATGTGCTAGTATGTGAACTTGCTAGGTCAGAAAGGGAAACAGTTCCTAGAGGAGAATGCGACAACTCTGTAAGCTTCCTATTTTTGTTTTCTGATTGTTGCTCTCCTTGAGATGGTACTGCAGTATTGCTAATTGTCTGAACCAAGCTATTGAGAGATGATGACAACAACTTAGTCTCATGAAGACTAGTGCCACTTCCTGGTGAGCCTAATTGAGACACATGAGAAGGACACCTTCCAGACAGCAGGGAAAGTGAGTTCTGAGAATCAGAACTCATTTGCTGATTGGATGTTTGAGAAAAAGAGAGTGCACTTGACAACGGGTGACTGGCAGACTTATTGTCTAATGCAGGCTTTAGGGGGTTAAGAGATTTTGAGAATAAATGTTTCTCTTTCTTATATTGAGTACTTGCTGTTGAAGCAATTGAAGTAGCAAACTGAGACTGTCCATATGATAACTCTGACAGTGACTTTGGAGGAGATGATAGCAAAGAACTCCGAGGTGGAAGATGGTCGCTACCTTCTCCAGAAATAGTATCTGAAGACTGTAAAACAGTACTTAGTGGCATTGATAACAATCTACTTTGTGATATTGTCACAGGAGAATTGCCTCCACTTGAACTACTGACCATAGCATCATTAGCCTTAATGGATGGTTCTTCAACTGAAGATTGTACTTCAGAAAAAAGGTTATTTTTCATAAATATTTCACCGAAAAGCTGTTTAGAATTAAAGCTATTTTCCTCTTTCAAAAAGTTTTTTGCTGTTGGATTTTGTACAGACTGATTAAAAGTATCTTTATTCAATTCCATAACGCCTTACCTTGTGGGGCCACAGATTGACATTTTGACATTCACAATACCATCAAGAAACACGGCAAGGCAAAAAAATGAAACATGCAGAAAAAGAAGAAAAGGGCAATACTTTAGATAAAGTGTTTAAGTTACATTTTAATTTATTGTACAAAAAAACAGTTTTCGTAAATAATAATATTATTTTTTATCAATGGATACAATATTACAAATCAAATTGTAGTTGACTTATAAATTGTTTTCTATGTTTTTTGTTCCACAAAGCAGGGGAGAACCACCAGATTAAAAATGGAGATAAAATAGAGATCACTGTGTTAACTGCAAATATAAAAACAACAAATTACGCAAAATAGCTAGACAGTATGAAGCTCAATTTTGTTTTACTTTGCTTAAAATAACAAACAATAAAACTTTGCTATGTTACTGGAAAATAATTGCTCTTGCATGGCCTACAGAATGTCATCATTTTCTCAAAAAAAATGGGTTTGAAATTGGGAAAAATCTTCTATTGACTGAAATTAAATAAAAACAATCAAAATGGGTTTTTAATGA
This sequence comes from Zoanthus sociatus, assembly GCA_025331085.2. Classification (NCBI taxonomy): domain Eukaryota; kingdom Metazoa; phylum Cnidaria; class Anthozoa; order Zoantharia; family Zoanthidae; genus Zoanthus; species Zoanthus sociatus. Next base: position 2,419 of record JAOBAY020112603.1, on the reverse strand, counting down.
TTAATCAATATAATTCAAACTTCGCTATAAACTTTAATGAAAATAAAGTACTTACTAATTACCTTCTTTACAAATTATTACATAAAAATTGGTACTTTGAAAGACATGATCATTAAATTTTATGTTTGAAGATTGTTCCAGTGATTCAAAAACTCTAAATAATCTCACCTTTAGAGCTTGATGGTTTCACAGCTGCCTTGGTGTCCTTTTTGTTCCCTATGCAGTTAAAGCATTTTCACATGAGTGACCAAACACAACTGGATAAAAATTAATAGACTTATTTGTTATATGGATATATCACAACATATTGTCAGAAAACAACCATGCACAATGTGTATGTGATGTGTATCTATCTAACTGTCTGTCTGTGTATCTATCTATATATAGATCTATCTACAGTATCTGTCTGTTCATTCGTCCATCCATACGTCTGTCTGTCTGTCTGTCTGTCTGTCTGTATCTCATCCAAATGGAGAAATGATTGTCACTCTTATTAAAGAGATTTCTGTTTTTTGTGCCAATTTTATATTGCTCATGGTTTAGTACATTTCTGCCAAAAGACATTATATACTATTTTGTGTATCTTAGCTGTAATCAGTGATATATAAAATTATAAATATTCAGCTTATACAGTAAATATGTAGTTTTGAGAGTAATACAAACCTTCATTTAGAATATCATCTAGAGCTTTCTCTATGTCAAAGTTGCACTTCAAAACTGCCTGAATAGCTGTGGGTTCATGGCAAGTTTCCCCAAGGATTGAGTGAAGTTGGTCCAAACATGATGACAGTTTTGCTAAAATGTTACAAATTAAAGAAGTTAAGTTTTAAATATTATTCATTAATTATAATTAAGTTGTTAAATTATTGTAGTTGGAGAAAAAAGACTGGGCAACTTAATATCTTAATTTAAGTATGTTGAGTTTACTACTGACAGTTCTAATTTAATCAATCTGTACCTTATGACTATAAATATTTGGACTCTTCAAAAGAAGATTTCCAATAAGACTTGCACTTAGAAGTTTGCTACAAAATATCCCCATTCAAAAGATTGTAAATGGTACTAAAACCCATAAAAATTTATGATCAGACAACATACACAAAAAATAAATAGAAAAAATACATCATAACTCAAGATCCTGTAACAAAAAAATAAAACAGCCTCTTAATGAGCAAAACTAAACCTCGACTGGCTAATGACTGACTGCTGTTTGTTTAACAGAAGGTAAGAAAAGGGCAGGTAAGCACCTTTGAAAAACACTTCTTTGTGTTGATGTAATGTTAATGTCTCTCATTTAAAGCAATACAACTGAATCATATTCAGTAGATCCTATGGAGCTTTTTCATTGTGTATTTTATCATTTAGTTAATTAGTTTTAAGCCAAAATATTGAAACATTAAGCATGTCATTGGTTATTTTTATTTCAAGCATTTGCCTGAGGACAGCTCCAATGCGACTCCCTATTCCACTCTGTATGGGCCTGTAATCCCTTGTTTATTTTATTTTGCGACTTGAAAAGTTGATTGAATTTAATGAGTTGTTATTTTATAACAACCATTTCAACTCCAAGGAACAGCTTTATACTCAATTTCAAGTTCTCTGAATGTACATAACAGAGCATAACCAATCTCTATGTACATACCCTCACTGATGGGGTCTAGCTGGGGTCTCTTGTAATCTTGGGAATTTTGTGGATGGTCATTTTCCTCTGACTCATCCTCTTCCTCTTTAACCACACAGCCAATATAGTGGCCAAGCTCACTTGCATCTCGGCTGTTAGTTCGACGATACATAAACTGTGCAGCTGCAATTTCATATACCAGATTTTAAAAAAATTTGGTGTAAAGTCTGAAATAAAGTTTGAGATCGAACAACAAGCCATGGACTACACATTTGAGTTAACTAGCCCAACATAATATGCCTTGTTTACTAACTTGCCAATAGCATAATGTCACATTACCTGTTGAAGGTGAAATGGCCATGTCATAGTCCTCAACTGAATGTCCATATACATCATCTGACATATCTGCATTGTGTATAAAATAAGTGCTTGAGTATCGTAACTAAAAGAAAACTACATTTCCAACGATTAGCACAGACTTTCAGCTAATGACTTTTTATAAACTTATGAAAAGATCTTCAAATTTTCAAAGTTTAAACATGCATTTGAAGACATCTGTAAAGCACAAGCCTAAAAAGGTTTGGGATAATTTCCATACTGGAGCATACTTATTTATGCATGCACTTTCATTACATATATTGCTATAGAAGTTAGGGTCTGGGTAAGGGTTAGTTTGCAATGGTATAAGCCAGTTCGGAAATCATGTGGTACCATCAGAACTCTTAACCCTTGTCCTGCTAAAAACGATTTCATATAAAGTAAAATTGTCTTAACTTTTGAACCTGTTGATGAAATCTT
>JAOBAY020112519.1:0-16810 GCA_025331085.2 Zoanthus sociatus | reverse complement strand
TTTTTTACTTTATTTTTTTTTATTTTTTTTTTTTTTTTTAAAAAAAAAAAAAAAAAAAAAAAAAAAAAAAATATTCATTCAGACGAACAACAAAACTTTGCCCAAGTTCGTCCAGACGGATAATCCGTCCTCTAGTGTAAAAACGGCCATTACCTATACTAGTTGTTTATTTTCGAAGGCAAGATGAGCGTTTCAACCCACAAAAATCGGAACATATTTTTTTATAAATTTATTGGCCTGCTTACGAGACTCAAATCTGACAACTGAATATGCACAGGGCGTGCGTATAATTTTTTACTTCAGCGGAGTTTTAATGAAACAGTTGGTCCTTTATGTTCCTAAGTATTATGTACTTTGTACAAATGAGACACTCTAACGTGTCTTAAGTGATACTTCAAGATGAAAAATCAATTTGTAAAATTGCATCTCAAAATTGAATTTACTCTTTAAAAATACAATTTCAAATGATCTTACATTTATTTAATTAATTGCTTAACAAGCAAGAGTTCTCAAACTCCTGTCCTGAGACCTACTCCTTTGACAGAACTTAGGACAGCTGCAGCGCTGGATAGTTGATCTGTTTGACGTTTCATTACTTCTAACTAATTGCTACGAAACACAATGCTTTCTATCGATCCTGTGTTGAAGTCACTACCAAAAGTGAAAAAGTTTTCAAGAACGGAAATGAATTCTTCAACGGAACTTCCAGTCAAAATCAATAAATAGAGTGTAATGTTCATTATCTCAAAGACAAAATGAACTATTGATAAACTGATTTTTGGGCACATTTAAAGGGTAAAATTCGGAAAATCTTGCAAATTCTTTCAGCTAAATCAGCTTCAATAATTAAACTTTAATTTCAGACATTTATAGAAAACTATATATTTTCCACAAAACCTTTATCTTCAGAATAACAAGTGAAACTCTTTCAGTTTGTTCTGTTTAAACTCAAAAGTTTCCTTTAAAATAAAGCAATAGAAAAAAAAAACAAAAGGAAAATATAACTGTGAGCTTTTAAAGAGGAAAATAGATCATTAAAACTCCAAAGTCTATTCGGGTTGTGCGGAAATGATCCTACAGCTGTCATCTAAACCGTCAGTGTTAAGTTAAACAGCTGACTCTGCGCGCAAAACAAAACCAAGCTTTTCTTTGGTTAAAAACGTATCCTTGACCTAGAAAACGTTTGTTGGACGACATCAGAATTACCTTATAGTCGGTGCTCAATTACTGTTGCTGTTATGATGCAAATGAAATTGTAAATCAAATTTAAAAACGTGCTGCAAAAGTTTTTCTTGTTCTTTTGCTTGTTATACTTCCTCGCCTTTGTCATTTTTTGTTAAAACAAGAAACCTTTTGAAAAAGTGCTTAAATAATCTTTAAGCTCCAGAGTTAGCTTCATAAATCGAAACCCTGCGAAATTTTAGAAGGCTGTGCCAGCAAAGAGATCGTTTTAATCTGAAGGGATTATCTAAGATTAGAAGGTGTCTGTAGAGCCCGGTAATTATTTTATCATTGCGGAGGCAACATATCTATATAATAAGCGTGGGCTGTCCATTTCAGATTTTTTTATACAACCAAATTAAATTTGCCCCATGTAAAGGTCAATTTTGCTGTCGTTTGTCGAAAAATGTTTGCTGTTAAAAAAATTGTTTACTAAGCAATTTTAGTGCTGCCTTAATGGCAGAGCTTGTATTATTTCTCAAGAGTTTCCTAAGTTTTACACTATTTTGCGAAGTCTTTCTCTCTTCCCTCGATTGCCATATCACGTTTTTGTAGTACTTTAAACAATTTTCATTTTTCAGAACAATGATTTTGCAATTAAAGACGGCTTCGACGTATTTAGATCTAGAAATTAAATTAAATTGACGTTTTTGTAAACTAGTACTGAATATGAAAACAAGGTTGAATTGAATTGTTGTTTGATATAAAAATCATTCACCTTTAATGTTTTATACATTATGACAAGAGATAGATAAGTTTGATTTGTTTGTTAATGAAGGTCATAACCTCTGTCTAAACTACTAAAAAAAAAGACGGAACAAGAAATCTTCTGTGCACTTTTTTGATAAAAGCTCTTTATAAATAAGACAAATCACTGGCTTTTAAGCAAATTTCGAACATTCTTTATTGTTACAGTAAACAGCGGCAAGAACTAAGGCTTTTGATCAAAGAAAAGGTTGTGTAGTAATTAAGACCGATGAATGCGATACGGATTAACAGATAACAGTGAATAGCGCGCGTCCTGACATATTAACTCTCAGATTATCATAACAGTTAAAAGTAATATAGTTAGCAAGCTCTCACAAACAAAGGTCTTCGCAGTATTTTTCAATCATTTCTTAATTAAAAGAAGAACTTGTTATGAGCAACCTAGTACTAATCTTGTAGTCTAACAGCAAATGGTCAACCAGTTTTAAAAATACGAAAACAAAGTCAAACATAAACATCAAAAAGTTATTCTTAAGGGGAAAAAACAGTGCAAATGTCAAGCAGTTAAAGAATTAAACTCTGGTAAGGCAAGTTCGTTTAAGTGTGTGAAAGTTTTCAATAAGACTGGCAGGCTGTATTTCCATTGTGGATAAAATTTACACCACAGTGTTAAGGCAAAGCCCGAATTAAGCTTAGCTGTTTGTAAGTAAAAACCGCGGCATAGGCTGTGTGGATTATTAAGATTCTTATAATAACAATTAATATAAGCACCGCCGTGAAAAGAATTTGTTTTGATAATTTAAGTAAGCCAAAATAATCATTTTTTCTTGTTTTGAAGTAACTAATATAGTAAATATTAATAAAAAAAAGTCTTGAACAGTGACACGTCGCCGTTGAAAATTGACATTTGTAAACGAATTTCGGTTTGTGTCACCTAAGGCTTAACAACAGGTTTTTCGCTTGCAAGCATGTGTGGAAAGGCTAAAGGTACAGTCTATTTGGCGATAGGTTTTGTCTCTAGGAACTGAATGTTTATATATCTACGCCATTAATTGCGCTTTGTTCCTACGTGATTAAGATTGGATGAACCATCTACAAGATAAAAATTAACAAAGCTCAATCTCTAAGAGGTTAAAAACCGCTTATTGGCAGTTTTTGTCGGCACCGCACTTTCAAAGGTGTCACCTTGTTCATCAAGTATGGATGCGGTTTACTTAAATTGCAAAATTAATTTTTATACCTCAAATATTAAGAGTGTCTGAAATTAGCATAACCCAATCTAGAAATGGGACAATACTTTTTAACAAGAAAGCATGAACAAAGCTCGGCCACGTCATAACTATTAAATCCATGTGGATGCAAAAACAAGATTTCAACTTAGTTTCCAGTCTAAATTTATTCTTCATGACCTCATTTACACTATTCTTAGATATGCTGCTGCAAATTTACAAGCATTGTCACTAGATTTTTTCCATGCTAGGTATTTTATGCTTAATAATCGGAACTGAAAATTTTCATTCATCTAATAGTAATAATTTTATTCGTTTGAAACGACAGACTTTCACAAAATAACAGCTTTTTACATATTATATTTACAGTTTCTGATTGGTAATTGTCCTCACGAAATACGTTGTTCCAGTAAATATTAAAATCATTTTAGTCATTACAATATATTGGTTTGGTATTTTGTGCAATTAAAACTTATTGGAGTTGAAAAACGAAAAGCAACACGTCGCTTCATTGAAGTATCTAATCTCCATTGCCGGCGCTTTTCAAAACAATACCGCATTTTTGTCATTCATTTAAATATAGGGGTCGCTTTTTCTTAAAATAGCGAATTACTTCTTTTCTCTTGTCGCAAACTCTTGTCTTTTAAAGCATAAAATCTTAATCACGGTTGAGCGATCGTATTCCAAGCGGGATGTAAAGCCACATTTGCCCCTTGAATGTACTTTGAGCGACTTGCAATTTCACTTTCTCTCCTGTTAACATCTGCGTCAAAAGTTGATCTAGAGCTTGTACTATACACTGGAAGGTTAAGTCCAGCTCCCAACTGATATGGAGTGCTTTGAACAGAGTGATGGGAATGTGGGAGAGACACGCTGCCCGCTGATGGTAAACTTTCTATCGCTGCTGGCGCGGGAATCAACAACTGGTTCGCTTCTGTTGTATAAAACTGCTGTGTGTGTGCTGCAAAAAAAAGTTGAAAAATTTAACTTCGGTATTTTTTTCTTTTGCTAATCTAACGTCTAAAAGTAAAAGTAAACTATCAAATAAAAATAATCAAACATCAAATTGAAACATTTTACAAACCACAGTTAGTTTTAACTTTTAAATATTCAACAGAATTTCAACCCGTCTTATTCCTACCAAAATCTTTTAGATTAACAAACTTCTAAAGAATAGTAGGAGCTTAATTTTTTTTTGTCTCTTTCCTTCCGTCTTTCGACGAAAAGTTTCAACTGCATAAAAGGTCACATTTTTAAATATTTCTGATCTTTTCAAACTGATTTTAAAGAATTTCAGTGTCAAAATGTTGAACATATATATCAACTCCTGTACAACCGTTTTTTTTTCGTAAAAATCTTAATGGAGTTTTTACCTTTTAATTTTTTTGTTTACGTTTAAATCATAGGAACTGTATTCGTGTTGTAATAACAAATCAGGCCTAGCCATCCGTGTATTGCATGCACAAGAAGTTAGAATAAAGCAAAAAGCAGTACAATTCCTCTAAGTTTTATCATAAAAAAAACACAATATTGAAAGAAACTAATTTTTTTTCTTTATTCTATACAAATTACTTATTTTGATCGGCACTTCCCTCAATCAGTTCTGCCTTGTTTTTTATTTCATTCTATGGACGTTTCCGGCGTTAAATCTTTCAAAACAAGAATGGCAAAACCATGCCGGTAAACCTTGAGAAAAGCATATATAAAGATTTGCTGATTATGCCAAAAATAATTTTTCCTTGTTTCAAACTTCTGTTTAATGGATCGTTCTGATAAAAATTAAAAATGGCGGAAACTTGGTTTTGTAGGAGATTACATTTGCGAATTTGTACGATATGATGAAAGAGACGTTATTCACGTTTATCTAGTACTAGTTAGTTGCCTTTCATGAGAGTCAGAGAATACAACAAATCAGACTATTTCGTATTAACGTAATTAAAGTTGACGAACTATTGCCGCAAATTTCGACAACATAAAATTTCAGTAAAGATTCAATTACTTTCATGACTTCTAGTTCTTGTCTTATCAGCTGACAGCATTTTTTATAGCAAAGCAAGATAGCTAGTTAAGTAAAAACAAATAAAGTGAGTTTTTGTCTATGGTTTTATATGTTGTAGATTGTAAAATAAAAAACTCGGTTTCTTATTTTGGTTACGCTTATAGGGGTATAGAATGATACCATTCAAACTAAAAGTGCTCGCGCAAAATTTTGCCTTTACACGGGTGCTCGCTTGCTCGGATTCCTTATAAAATGTGCTCAATAGCAGAAAAAATCCGACAACTGCTCGTGCTCGCAAAAATAAACACACTGCTCACAAATGCTTGCAAAGACCATTCGATACCCCTGCTTCTATCCTTTACAATTTATCAGCTAACATACCAGTTGAGCCTAGCTCGGGTCTCTTGTATGGGTTAGGATAAGGTGACTGGCGGTGGCTGCGTATTCCAAGTCTTTCATAAGGCGACGAAGGAATGTATGGTCTATGATGATGATGAGGGTACACTGCCGTTGGTCCAGGACAAAACCACCCACCTGAAGCACAAGCAAAGTAAAACTCGATAAAAGTCCATTACTTACTGAGATTCCGTGATAGTAGAATACTTAAGTTGGTAACTTAAGGCGGTGCATGACTGAACTTCATTCAATAAAAGCCGGCGTTATCGAAAAGCTTTTTAAAAACACAAGTACATGAAAAACCTTTTTAAATCTTGCTTAGATTTACATAACTGAAAGGAAAAAAATTAATTGCGTTAATTCCATTCTCGACTTGCTTTTCTATACCTGTTTGTTATTAAAGGGACATACATAAGATTAAAAATCTTTTACGTATAGCAATTTTCAATGTCAAACGATAAAACATTCGTAAAACGTTCGTTTTTGCAAACACAGTGTGAAATTTGGTACTTGAGTTATTTGCAGTGTGACAGTATAAGCTAGATGCCAATTTTGACATACTTTCGATTACACTTCATAAAGTTGTTTGTACCTCTCTGTGAAAGATTCTGTCAAAATCAGTTCGTCACAAAACTGTGAAAGACATTCCATTGTTGGAGACATTTGGAGACATCTTCCAAAACCCGCAGAGTGCCGAGAACTAACACACGATTTACAAACGTATCTTAAGATAACAAATCACGATGATGTGAACTTACACTGTGTTGAATATCCGGGATGGGTTTCGACCACTTGCTCTAGAGCTTCACGCTGGTCCTGTCTGAAAACGTAAAACAAAATATTGCTAGATTTGCTATTTAAAAGCGGCAATGAAGTAGAACAAAATTTAAAACCAAGATACGTGTGCAAGTAAGTATACTATCATAAACTCACCTCTCCTTTGCGTCTAGGAACGCCTTGGCAAACGGGTTGTACTTGATTTTTAAGCTTGTAATCTACAAGTAAATGAGATTAAGAAATATTTTTATTTCATTTTCTGCATTTGATTTAACGGCGCTTTAAGTTGAAAAGTGAGTGAAAGACAAACCTCTTCATTCTGATACGCAGTGACAGCAATGAATTGTGTTTCTGGAAAGGAAACGGAGACAATTGTGCGGTTGGCTTCCGAGGCACCAACACGGATGACGTGAAGTCGTGGCTCGTACTTGTGTAGCGAGTTTAGCATAATCTGGAATTAAAAGGTCATATCTCGGTTCAATTAGAATGATAAATAAAGACTTTAAATTCCCGGAAAATCTGTAAACTTTGAAGGAACTAATACTTAATTTGCTTGTATAATGTTGCACTGCGAGAAAAATGTATTGAATTGGAGTGTATAGCATTAGAGATAAACAAAGAGTTTCGACAGCAACTGAAGCATGGCGTGTTTGAAAATTTTGACAAATTATATGGAACTGGCAAATTCAATGCTTCCTTAGAAACCAAAATAAAAAAAAGATAAATCCTAAAAGAAAAGATGTATTAAATGATCTAGCTAAAACTATAAATAGTGTATATTTATAATGGTAGAGAGCGTTGTTTTAATCGAAAGAAGAAACATTTATTTTGCTTAGCAAGTTTAAAAGCTGCCCGATAACTAACTATATTTTATTTTGAACCTAGCGTCTTACCTGTCCAGCGCCATTCTGCTTGTTAGTCAACTTGACTTTGTTAAATGCGACTGACTGTTTCATCCAGTGTGCACCAAAGTTTGGTGAATCAGGATGAATGTAGACACAACTTGGAGTCGGGGGCTCCGGTTTGCCTCCAGAGACCCACTCTCCATTCACATATTTCCAACGGTTGCCATCGACAGCTACAAAATCGAGCAAGATAGAGTACATCGCTTTGGGTTCAAGGCCAGTTACGTTCACTTTTAGAACTGGGAACATCCGTCTAACGGTTAGAAAGAAAAACACCGGTATTAAGACTAGAATCGGTGGTTTTGTAATCTAGTTAAAATATTGACGAAAAAGTGCTATTTCAAGAGCTAATTTTCTGATTACCTCTTACCTTCCATTTTTAGTTACAATCATTTCGTTAGTTAATGCCTTAAATCTTCTCCATAAATCCGCTTCTTCCAAAATCATTTTGACCTTTTCACTGTCCGAACTTTCGTTGTTTGTGCTCTCTGTGTTTCTATCGCCCTCAACTGACATCGTCGTTCCTTCTGCTGCTTGGAGCAAATGGTTTACAGAAAAGGAAGTTAGTTTTTTCTCCTCGTTGTGCATAGTCGGTTCCTGTACTCTGTTGTTGGATGAGGACAAACGCTTAAGTGATGTTTAGAGAAGCAGCCACTAATAAACTATTACAGGCCTGAGCGTCTACGAACAGAATTATAATGTTCCGCCTTTTACCCACGTCCCCTAATTAGTGTCAATGAATAAAAATCACACCTTATTCCGATATGTCAGAAAAGTAATTAACTATAGATGTTTAAATCCCGACATGAGAGCCAATCACTTGCCTTAGATTGCCGAAATTAATAGAAAAGCACAGGTCGCAAAACCCGGCAATAAACACAATTGAAACTTCCTTTGACTTGTGCAAAGTGATTGACCAATCAAATAGCACCGTAATAAGACATTCTTTACTCAGGGTTTATTAATAATTATTGGAGCTCTCTCTAAACCAAACATTTTCTACATAGTGTGAAATAGTAAGAAATACTACAGAATAATCCAAGAGTAATGCGTTGAGTTCAACTATTTAACTCCTACGAGATAAATATGTCTTTCCTTCCACGGTTTAAATTATCTTTGGCGGCGTTTTAAAACAGTTTTACCGTACATATTTTTAATCAACTGCTTTCTTTGTACGGGCAAAGTCTCGTAATATATTATCAGCTCGTGCAATAATCTTAATTAAGGGTAATACTTGAAGTGCTTATGTTATTAAAATTGACAATCTCGTGCTGTATTCGTAGGTAAGTGTCATATGTAAAGCAACATAATTTTGCATAAAAAAAGTATTCCTTGCTTTGTAGAGGGATGCCAATTTGTAAAATGACAAAGTGTTAAGACAGCAGATTATTATATTTAAAGGTCACTGACCCCCGCAGAGTTTGGTACTCAGACAAGAAAAATCCAATTGGCACCCTTTTAAGATTGTCAATACGCCTGCCAGATACTGTCCATGCACCCTCTTAAGTCTGGTGCTTAGTTCGGCGACTGTATAATCGATTCTCTGAAGTTTAATATCATAGCCCCGCTCAAAGCTGTGAAGCAAAGTGTACCGACACGATGCAGTTTTCCTTTGAGTACACCGTCTATTGTTCTTGTTTTATTCCATGCGGCAAATGGTCATTCTTAAGTTAACAAAAGCCCACTTATTTCAAGCTCAAAACATTTTGTTGTTGATAATTTTAACACAATGTCCTTATGGGGTTCGCAATGACAAAGCCACGATTTGTTGAGTTATTGAAGTGAAGAAGCTGCGAACATTGGTTTAAACTATTATGGTGACATTTGGATCGGCTAATTCATTCCTAACCTCTTATTCTTTTAATGACTGCCATTACATTTGACCTTCTTAAGTCCCTATAGTGATTCGGTAACTATAAGATAACGCCCAAGAAACAAAATTCTAATTGCATTTATTTAAAAATTATTTAAGTTTACATTTGGATACAGTGGCTCTTCAAATATTTCGGGGGATTAACAAAGTATTATAAACACGGCTAAGATCAGTGAACAGTTTTTGAAAGACCTTCAGTATTTCAAAGTGAAACCATCTTCATTTAGATCGAAATGCGACAAAATTGGCGTGCATTGCACACAGTTAAACATTTCTGAGGAGCGAATTGATATTCAAATTTAAATTTTATAAGTTAGAGAAAGCTTTTGTAATAGTCTTTTTTCTTTGAAAAAGAGCAGGAAACGAATAGTGCATTTTAAGATATAGTAGATTGTTTCATTTCTATACTTTCTGTTTAAAGAAGAAAGCATAGAACTGATGAAACAATCTAAAAACAAAGTCACGTCGACGGAAGATATATCTTATTAAAGTCATTCTTTCGTAAGTACGACAGCTGCCTAGCTGAATAAACATTGCTGATTGTTCAGCGACCTTATAGCCAGCTTGGTGTTTAAGTCATTGAAAACTTGATGCTAAGTTGTTTCTGAGCAAATCCTCTAAAGCCCCCTACTTTAAATGAAAGTTTTATACCTATCGATTGAAAGTTAAAATCTGATGAAACAATTCTCGTTTGTGTTAGAAATGTTTCGTTTAACTAATTTTAAATGTCTTCCTTGGAACAAAATAGGTAAACATTGCCGACTATTCATTTGCTTTTGGTTTTACAAACGATATGCCGACAACTGCGGTAATATATCAACAGTATAATAGACAGATTTGTTTTGGGAATATAAACCAATTTCCTAGTCAATTATTTCTGTTTTGAAAAAACACTTAACAGTTGCTTTTAGCAAAGTTTATCTTACACTTGGCAGACTGCAGTTTAGAAGAAAACAATTTTTTTGTTCTGCGGTTCTTTTTCAACATGTTTTTTCTGCCAAGATAAGGTCCTAGCTCTTAAACATTTAATAGTTTTTTTTGGTTTTCAACAAATTCTAAATACAATACTTTATATTTTTTTTTATCAAATTCTTTAAAACTAGTGCTGAAATACCAGGCCGGTAAATTTCAAACCAATCAGCAATTTTATTTATTTTCAATAAAAGCAGATGTCGCTTCTATATATCGGGATTGGGTGTTTAAATAAATCTGTTTGTTTTGATAACACTTTTTCAAAAAAATTAACTAAAATTTTTCAAATAGGGAAAAGCAAAGTACGTAAGGTTGAAAACCATGCTTGTCAAATCAACTTTGTGAAGAATCACCCAAAACACACTCAGATTTGTCTTGTCTTTTTGTTATAAATTAAATTGAAACCAAACGGTTGCTCTTCGTCTGTATTCATAGCTTAAAAGTAGTACGGGTGATAACTAAGTTGCACTGGAATTATTAAGAGCAACAACAATATGAAGAATATTTTTTGTTATGCATACTCAACTTTTTATGAGCTGTAGCAAAAAAGAAGCCTGCGATACTAATGCGGCTTTCTGATATACTATAAGAGAGCTGTGAAGCCATAGCTAGTAGGTAAAGCAATCTCTATGGTGGTTTTTTCAATGTCTCTCTTAGGTGTACAACGATTACTGACAGTAAGTTTGTGCTGAGGTGTAAGAACGTTTGCGTGTGTACGCAATTCAAGTTAAGTTGTACTCAAAACACTAACACTTCAGCAATATCCGTATTTACTTCAAAGGAAGTTGTAACTTTAAGATCTAGAGTTATAAGAGTTTATTTTAGCGTTCTTGAGAATCCTATATTGAATGTTCCTTTTTAACAGTTTATAATCTTTCATATACAAAAATAATTTCCGTACATTGTTCTTTTTTAATAACTTAAAGCTGACTTTGAACATTTAGAAAGCATTAAAAATGTTAAGTAGGTAATGCTTTTCAACCAGTTTCTTATTACTTATAATCTTTCAAAGCACAATTACGTTTGCTTAAGAAATGAAAAATCTTTATTTCAAACATGTAAGAAATTGGAACTGAGTCTCAAATTTTAACCCATTGACCCAAACCTATTCATGATAAATTTCAAAATTTGCTGAATTATTGCTGAAGGTAGCGCGTAGCACATAACCTGCTGGTATTTTGATAATGAAGAAGACGAAAAGTGAGCAGGTTACAATTTTTACTATGTTTAAAATTATACGATAAGGCAAAATAGCCGAGAATTGATTTAAAGTAGCTTCACACGGCAAAAATATAATCCACCTTCCCAACTCCCACAAAAAAAAAAGACAAAAAATAAAATAAAATAGCACACAACACAACATCTACTGAAGGGTTTAGCTTAAACTTCCCATAACGTTTGTGCCATTTTTCTTACATAATGAAACAAAAAATTGCTTGTAAAGATTTTGTCCAAAAAATAATTTCAGTACTGAAAACATTTATATTCAAGATTCTGTTCTCATATTTTCATTTGAAATGAGGTGTGAACCAAAATAAACGTTTTGTATAAAGTTAAACTAGCTCCAAAAAGAACAAATTGATTAAAAACGTTTTGTTTTAAGATTCGATATATACAATCTTTGTAATAAGCAGGATTTTATTTATTCTTTGTGAAGATTTAGTTCATCATTACACATGGAGTAACTATCTCAACAAATTTACCTAAATCAATTTTTAGTGCGACTTACAATTTTTCTTAGTCTGAGAGAAACCTTGATGTTGTATATAGAAATAATTTCTTCTATGTTTTGTTATTCAGTACGTTTTGCTCATTTGTCACTTCCAATTACAACCAAAATTTACTAAATGCAAGGGGTAAACTTTAGTTGCTACAGAGATAAAAGTGTTACGCCGTGCCAACCATTCATTAACTGCGATAAAAGAAACGAAACCTTGTTGGCAGTTTGCATAGAAGTAAATTGAACTGTTAATTGTTTTGAACTGAACATTCTTTGGTAGAAATTTCTTATATTTCAAACCACAAAAAAAGGGTTTTAGTCTTCGACTTGACTTGAATTTAACGATGTACTAACATGTTTAAGCAACTTGTGTAAAATAAACCAAAATATTATATAGGTAAAAGATTTCATTTTTGCCAGATAATTTGAGATGAACACTAACCGTAACAAAAATTGAATACATAGAGAAAAAGGACTTTTTTGAGTATTTAATATGCCTTATTTAATAAGTTCTCTCGGTATAGTGGTTTGTTGTTATGGAGATCAAGTAAAAACTCATAAGAATCCATTCAAAGTCTCAGTTGTCAAAAAGCTTGCTTCGTACCTTTTAAATTTAAATACAAAACGACAAAATACGGGATTAAACTTTGCATCCCAAACCATACTACTCCACAACTCAATAGGATCTCAACTATTATCAAAGTTTTATAGAAAATATTCCCGTATTTATACAATGAGATGATCAGTTAACTACTAAACTAGATTTAAGTTTTCAATCAGCTACAAGAAATATCTTGTATACTAAAATAGATGCTTTTGCTTTTGAAGTTTCTTTTTTACTTTGTAATTTGTGTTTTGTTATAATTATTGAAATCCTGGAGTTAAGTGATTATTGAGTTGAATAGTACCGTATATTTAGATTGCTCCACCCTTTCTAAGGCGTCCAAACTATAAAATGTCATATAAGGTTTACTCTACAGTAATACAAATATAAATCTATTTTGCCATAAAACTTGTGAATAGAATTAGCTAAAATAGTTTTACCATATTCGCCCAAACCAAGTCGAGTTTGTTGGATATTGTATGTTATTACTTGATGCAAAACTTTAGCAGAGAATGACTCTTCAACAGATATGAATAGTAACAGAAGTTTGGTAATTTTTGGATATGAATATTGTCTGTGTCAGTCATATAACATGCTATATAAAAGCCAAAACAAAGAAAATATCAGAATCAGTTGAAAATGCACAATCGGGAAAAATATTTTATCTAATATGATAAATTGATAAATACCTAACATATATCTTCGTGGTTCAGATGCGAAGTTAGTCATTAAGTCAATTTCTATAATTTGTATTCTTTATTTGTGACTGATTTTGTGTCAGCTAATTTCTTGCTTTAGTTTTTTTTCTCGCAAAAGATGCGCATTAAGTTGATTTGACAATGCTAACACTGGAATTTGTTTTAATCACATATATTATCTTTTACTTTTTATGTTTTTTTAAAAAAAATTCATTGCTTAATTCAAACTTGTAATTCAGTGTATGCTGACCAGACCGGTTGGTAGTCAGACGGTGAGTAAACTTCTCATTATAGAAATTGCACTAGCAAAATATTTATGGTTGCCAAAGAAAAACTAAATATTCCCAGCAGTTTGCGTGTTTTGTGTTTTTTTATAATTCAATTTTTATAAAATGATTCTCTAAAACTCTTTACTTGACAGTACATCAATCTTAACTTTTATAAAATAATTCTGTGATTTTTCTTTTCCTAAACTTGCAACTAGCAGGGCCGAAATGTCATTGATAAAATTTAATTTTACTCTAACTAGCCTTAAAGCCACTGCTGTTTTTTTTAAAAAAAAATCACATTTCTCACCTAGCCGCTAACAGGGCGGCAAAAGGTAATGTCTGGACAGAAAAAGCTGAATTTTTATCATAAAAATGCATTATTGCTCAAGTATTCAAAATCCACCGGAAACTGACTTTTGTAATTAACCCCAATAAAATGTTTCTTTCTGATTGTGTTGCTTTTATTGCCCTATATAAAAAGAAACCATTTTTAGTTTTAATTTGAAATGGGGAAAATATAAGATAAAGAAAAGTGTTATCGCCTGTTACTGGGTTTTCACATCAAGTAGTATTAAGCTGCGCGCGTTACCTGGCTGTAAAGCACTTGATATTCAATAGCGAAATAAAAAATAAAGTTACAAAGCCTTTAAGCTAATGAAAAATGAGCATTTTGCAAGTAAAAAAAAGCTACATCGTTGTTGACTTTCCTCGTTAGAAGTAGAAGGTTCAACATCAGAGTTTTCGGGCAACTCCATCGATAAATATCATTTTCTTGCTTTTCGTAAAACTCTAAAAATAATATTCTGTCGTTGAAACCAAAAAATAAAAACATGGCAGTTTTGTTGGCCCCTTATATTTTCTAACTATAGTATTCAAACATTTGTTAAACACAGATTCAACATGGCATCTTTCGATCAGTAAGTAACACTATCTTTTCAGATATAGAAGTTGGTAAGAAAATGAAAAATTATAACATTTAGCTAAAAAAACTAAATCAACTTGACAAGTTGCTGAAAAGTAATTACCTACTTTATAAACCTTTGTCAACCGGCGCATATGTTCAATATGGCTGTGGTAAATCTTTATGTATCTCTATGTCTCTTTTATCTGATTCTTTAAATACAAAGATACAAAGTATGTCTGCATGCAGCTTTAATCCCGAGGAAACTGTTGGTTTTTACAATCATTCTCAGATTGACACTTTTGATAGATGAACTTAGTCCAAATCTCAGGTTATTTTAAAGGTTGATTTCTCTTGACAGTTTTATTGTTGTACTACATGACTCATATCATCATGAAGACAAGTATTTTTACTTTTACCATGCACAAAATGCTCCATGAAAACCGGGCTGAACGGAAAAGCTTCACTCACTCAGTCTCCTATTGACCAAGTCGCGTCAACAATAAAGACCTGACCGCGATGTTTTTTTTTCAAGAATTCATAATTTATTTTAGTTTATACCATTTTATTTTGTTCTCAGACTTTGGATATGGTGGGATCTGAAGGTCGATAGCAATTAGATTTTGTTACTGTTGCATGCATCCCAAAATAGATTTCAACTCTGAGCGAGCTGTGCGAAATACCACTTTTATCACCAGATTAATGAGTCAATGCTTTTGACTTGCTCCGACGCAAAGGATTAACTCTGGAAATGCTTGTTGAAGAAGACGTATTGAACATCAACTCACGAGTGTTCTTTTCAAATCTTCAACTAAATGAACTCAGTGAACTATGATAATGCAAAATAAGCTAGAAGCCACTGAAAATGAGCCAACCAGCTGGGTCACGTTGGTAGCAGGTTTTACCGCGTGAATCCACCATAGAAGTACTTTTTGTTATATTTAATTGATATGGTTTATTCAAGGGTAAAGCCCGCAAACAGCGCGGCCTCAGTTCTCATCTTAGTGGCTTCAAGTTTGATATTAGTACGTTTGTTCTTTCTGTACTTGACGTTCTGAACATTGAACTACAACAATTAACTAACGCAGTCTAAAGCATTTCGCACAACTGATTCTTTCTAATGATTCGATTGTACATTTGTAGGACTATAGTTTTGGTTCTTTCTTTCGTAACCTTTTTTTTAACTCCCAGCTAGTTGAATATATAACAACGGTAATCTACATAAGCAATAGCAATTTATATCAAAGTAGTTCCGTTGTCCTTTGAAAAAAGAAATTCGAGATAGTTAGTTAGCTGACGATACTACTATATATAAGATTTATCTGCGAAATAACTCAGAATATTGAGATATAGCTACAAAGAAACTAATTACAAGAAATATTACAGCTCACCAAATTTTTGTTTTCGGTTTGGTTTTCTATTTTTGTCCCCTTACCGCGAATTGACTAATTATGTTGTTGGAACTCGGCACAAAATTAACAATAACCAAAAAAAAAAAAACTGAAAAAGTTATGTTGAAAAGGAAATCCAAAATTTAAGGAGAAATCTTCAGTGTTAATAACTGCCAACAAAAAACATAAATCACAAAAAGGGAAAACGCTTCAGTTGTATTAGATAGGCTGATATGAAAGACATTCTTTTTTTTTTATTCTACGGAGTACTATAAGTCCGTGATATATGTTTTATTTTTACTGACTGAACAATGAGAAATTTGCCTTTTCAGAAAAATTCTAAAACGGATACTTCTAAAACTGAAAACTTTTCTAGTTTTTAATTTGAAGAAAAAGCAAATAACTATTGTATGTCAAAGAAAGTTATATTTAAATATTTTCTTTGTTTGGAATTAAGAGGGTTGAAACAGAGACCTCGTTTGAATCGAATCAATAAAAAGAAATGAGCCGTGGAGCAATTGATGTAAAAGTACTTGATAATATTTACATAAATACAATCGGTCTTAGATTAACGTAAACATAAAACAGACGTCTGGCAAAAAGAATAAGTGAGATAAATGAATCTTTCTGAATACGACCGGCTAAATGGAAATATTCAACAAATTACCCAGATTAATATTGTTTGGAACTTTTCAATAGTGAAGCTCTCTGGGATACTATTATTATTTTAAAGGCAGATATAGTCTCGAGGTGTTAGGGGCAGAACCGATAATTATGCACCTGTTTGGAAAGTAATGGCTTATCTAAAGATACAACAAATACCCCTATTAAAGTTAAAAAAATAAAATGAATGTGTAGTAGCCTTTGTTAAAATGCAGTGAAAGATGCAGTGATTAAAGTCTATTTATTCTCTTGCTTCAACGTTTGTTCCGCGCCCTTTAGTGATATTGTAAAAGAATAGTTTTCACTTTGATGATCTTAGAATATACGTTTCATTCTAAAATTTCTTTTAAAATTTCTTTCTAATGCAGTTTCTAAAATATCTCAGATTTGAATAAATAAAAAATATAAACAATTATTTTGTCATTGTTGTATTCTCTCCAAGATCAGTTCATTTCTGCAAATATTTTAAAAAAGCAATGATAAA
>JAOBAY020112431.1:0-16814 GCA_025331085.2 Zoanthus sociatus | reverse complement strand
TGGTTGCAGATCTAGTATTATAACTATGCTTATTGCTTGTCTTGGTAAAAAGCTTTTTGATCAAGGTAGGAGCTGTATTGTTTGAGACATCGTACATTAGGCTTGCTGTTTTTTCGAAATATATCTGTTCATGTATTAACATATAAAATTAAATTTACATACAGGTCAATCAGATCCGTCCATTTTCTACTGCGTACTACATAGGGAATGAAGCTTTTCTGAAAACGTTTGGTTCTACATTTAAATAATGGTATTTTTCTTGGATTCCGTAAAAAGTAATCTTTATTGCTAATTAGTGGTAGGACATCGTCGATTTTCTCTTCGGGTCGCCTTATGGTCTTGTAAAAGCGACGATTCAGATGATCTCTGCGCCCTTGAAGAGTGGGTAGATTTAAATGAGTAAGACGCTGGTTATAGGAAAGTCCTTGGAGGACGATCTTGGTAGCAAGTTTTTGGATATGTTCAAAATGGGCAGCAAAAATGCCACACAGGGCATGCATGTTCCATAACCGGTCTCATAAAACAGCAGTAGACAGTACAGAAACACCACTTCGCTTTAAACACCCAAATTAGTGATTTCACTAATTAAATTTTTGTGACGTCATCACTTTATTTCTATATTTACCGAACTCGGATGGATGGAAAACTCAGTTGGTTTGGCAGAAAAGATCACACAAAGATTCAAGTTTCCGCAGAGCTGAGGATGAAAACCGGGAACCTTATGGATGTAAAGCACATGTCTGCCACCTCACAAGTTATTTATAACGTACCTTTAAATTTTCAAGTTTTTCAGCAAGTTTTGCTGGATCACCGCAGGTGTCAAATCCTTTTAGTTGGTTATTTTTTATGCGACACTTTTTTAGCAGGCTATTAAGTTTGATTTTTTCTTGTTTCCATTTTTCCATCTTCTCTTTGTTTTGGCTTTCCTTTTCATGCTGTTCCTGTAGATCTTCAAGACTATAACGTAATAAAAATAGTTGGATAACACACGTTCTTCAGAAAGACCAATAGACACAAACCTTATCGTCGTTTTAGCAACTTAACAGAAACGGACGCAACGGAAAGTACGAAATGTAAAAGTTTCTTGAATCAGCTCTAAAGTTCATGTCGTGTGCTATCAAAAATCCCCGACACCGTTTCAACTTATTTTTTAATGACAAGAATTTCGAAAAGAATCGACGGAATTCCCCAAGAGAAAACCACTCAGTCTAAATCAACGGTACGTGTCGTTCTCTTACTTACAAAAATAAATTACAAAAACAGCCTTATACAATTATTTAGAGTGTTTCATAAGCTTCCCAATAGCATAAAATTATAGTTTGAAGGTTGAAATTATAAACTGAAAACCCCTATCACAGTGTACTGTAACCTTAAAAACAATCTAAATTATACATTTTGCTTTTCTAATTTGTGAGAATTGTAGTGTTAACGTACAGTACATGTTTATTGTTTTACTAGCAATATTCTGTTTTGGTAAGCCAAGCACGGCTGGCTTATATGGAATGCCGAAACGGATTGTATTCGCGTATTTCAATTTGTATTTGTGTATTTGAATTTGTATTTGCGTATTTCAATTTGTATTTGCGTATTTCAATTTGTGTTTCTGTGTTTTGTCAATTTGTATTCGTGTATTGGAATTTGTTTTGGTATTGCACCTGTGGGCCACCGTAGGTAGGGATGAAGACGGTACAAAATTCGTCTTCCACAGTGGAAAACGCCGTGCAGCAGGCATTCCATTGCTAACAGTTTCTCTTCTATTTGACTGGAAGAGTCCACCAATGTTCGCGTTTCGCCGGTTCTCCATTTCTCGGAGAACCGCCGTCGCCAACTCCCTTGTAGGCGCTGGGTTTTCAGCACCAACGTATCTACTAAGCTCAATACTCTCTTCACTGTTCATGGCTGATTTTTCCTCTTCGAAATACCGACCGACCACCGCGCCACCTGCATTCGCGTTTTTTTTTTACTTTGACCTTTACCGGAAGCTCTGGCAAAGATCACTTTTGACAGGTTAATTGTGTCAACACCATAATTATCTGTTTTACAAGTATCTGTCAGAGTTAAAAAAAATCTTTCAACCTTGCCATAAATTTCGTTCAACCTTTCCGTAATTTTTTTCAACCTTTGAACTTCGCAAACAAAACTTGCGTCAACATTGAAACTTGAGTATGTCAACTTTGACAAACATTTTGTTCAACGTTGTAGAAAATCTTGTTCAACGTTGACTAATATTTTGGGCAACGTTGAGAGATATTTCGTGCAACCTCGGCCGAGTTTATTCCAACCTTGGAGGTAATTGAACACAACATTGGCTAATATAATTTTTGGGAACTATTGGCTGTAAATAGTGAAACCTTGAATGATAATATTGGACAAGGTTGGCTGCCTTTACGCAGTCTTGAAACATAAAAAAATCTTGCAACATTATTCCACATTTTGTACAATGGTTTATGTTTTGGTGTATTTTAATAAAATGTTGCAAAATTTTAAATATTTCTTGACTTACATTTTATGTTTTGATGTATTATAAATAAATGCTGCCAAATTTTAAATTTTTCTCGAACTATTTTTTTATGTTTTGGAGTATTTTAATAAAATGTTGCAAAATTTTAAATATTTCTTGACTTATTTTTACGTTTTGATGTATCATAAATAAATGTTGCCAAATTTTAAATTTTTCTTGATTTTTTCCGTTTCGGCATTCCATAGGCTTAAACTTTTGTTATAATTGTGAATGGTTAACAAAAATCACATTTTGTACACAAGAACAAATTTTATGTTACCTTTTTTGCTTCTCTTTAATATCTTGCTGAAGGTTCTTAATATCAGAACCAACTGTTTCCATGTCTTTTACAACCTCATCTTTTGACGCCTGATCAAGATTATCATCATCTAAAAGAGCATTACTACAGTTGTAGAATAAATCAACTTCCGCGCTGGCCAACTGGAGATCAACTGTACATTCCTATCAAAATGACCAAGAGAATACTGATAATCATAATATTAGTAATAACGATGATGATGGTAATGGTGATGATAATGGTGATGATGATGGTGATGATGATGGCGAAAATGATGGTGATGGTGATGCTGACGGTAATGATGATTATGGTAATGCTGATGGTGTTGATGGTGATGAGGATGGTAATGGTGATGGTGATAGGTGATGATGGTAATGGTAATGATGGTAATGGTGATGGTGATAGGTGATGATGGTAATGGTAATGGTAATGATAGTAATGGTGATGATGATGGTGATGATGGTAATGGTGATGGTGATAGGTGATGATGGTAATGGTAATGATGGTAATGGTGATGGTGATAGGTGTTGATGATGGTGGTGATGATGGTAATGGTGATTTTGGTGGTGATGATGATGATGATGATCATGAGGGTAATTGTGATGATGGTGATGATCAAGGTAATGGAGCAGCCGTTAATGGTGGTGATGATGAAGATAATAGTACTAATACAAATCTTAAAACGTTCAAACTAAGTTAAGTCTTTAGAAGCAAAAATACTCATACAACAGCAAAATTGAAAACAATATCTTGTTTTGTATAAATCATAATTTAAAAATCGATTTGCACCTGTCACAGGAATCAATCATTAATCATAGGAAAAATTATGTCTAAGGCAGTAAGTTGTACAAAACAAAATTACTGATCTTTTTTTGAGAAAGAAGATAAGATTATCGGGTTCCAACAATAAAGCAGCGTCAGTCAATTAGAAATATTAGCTCGTCAATTTGTACTTACATTGACCATCTCCAACTGGTTGCTGAAGTCAACAGGAGGGTCTCTGGTATTTTCCGTTTCAAATTTACTCCGACACGAAGCAATGGCTGCAGAAGTCCTACCTTTGATTATTTTCCATTCTTCAAACTTGGTTTCTTTATCTCGACACAATTCAGCAACTTTCTCTTCCAATCTTTAAATACAATCATGAAAACATCGCTTTTCAATTAATGTATATCAGTAATACATCTCCGGTTAAGCTTGTTAAAATCTTTAAACAAAAGGTATAGCTTCACGAAATTCTACAGGTTTCTGTAGTGTTAAGCAGGTGAGAGTTTTTGACTTCCCCTGGATGGGACACTAATCCATCGCAGGTTAGCTTCAGGAAACGCTGGTACTCATTTACCTACCCCGGAAGGATGGAAAGCTGAGTTGGCTTAGGTGGAAAAGAAGGTCACACAAATATTCGAACTCTCGGCAAACTACCGGGATCGTACCGGGGATCTTGTGGTTGGAAATTAGAGATCTTAACAACTGCGCCAACCACATCCGCCCTTTATTGGCTGACTTATTAACAATTTATCGGCCTTTTTTAAGTCAACGTTTCTTACGTACAACATTGAGGGAGTACAATCCCCAACAAAATTAGCCAACCTAAGTAATTCTATTTTAATTGAATTGCGTCAAAATTGCAGACCTAGCTAAGAACAAACAAACATCGCAGTCAAGTGTTGCATATAATGGATTCCCAAAACGTGCTGTGGATGAAAATTACAGCCCTTACTACGATGAAAAATCTTGCACTCATACAAGGAAGGAGAGAAACCCATGGTGGCGAGTGGACTTGGGACGAGAATATATCATCACTGGTATGTACGAGGATGGATGAGGGGATGGGTGTGGTGCTGCAATTAATCAAAAAGAGGAGATAGAAGAGTATCGAAGTTGTTCTACCATTAGAACTGCTGATAGCTATTGAGTTTTTACCTTCTGAGGCCGTAGGCCGCTGGCACGGTCTTAGAATGCAGCGATAACGGGCGATGGTACATTTGTGCCTGTGAGCTGCAGCGCAAAAGTAACGTGAGCTCTGTCCATGCCGAGCGACCAGCGATTACTTAGCAATAAGATCCGTAAATTATATTAGTTTGGTTCTTTGTTTTCGAACTAATCCAGGGGTTTCAATAGCATTAGTTATAAGCGGCCATTGAAGGTGTAATAGGTGGCTGTGACCACTAAAGGGGCCGTAAGGACGTAAGGCCGTAAGGACCAGACAGACGGCGGTAAGAGGTCTTACAGGCGGCGGTAGACCGCCGGTAACCGGCTTTTATTGAAACCCCATGCATTCTTATTTATAAGAATCAACTTTTTTTTCCCCGAGTCTCGCGATTCTTACAATTTTTACATTTTAAGGCTAATATAATTCCTAAATAATTCTTAAAAAAATAGTTTCAAAATAGGTCCTCATTTTGTCGAAGCAGTGAAACCACAGTGATCGAGCCTCAATATGATTCTTAAAAAATTCTTAAAATTTCCGAAATCTGAGCCTCGTAATTCTTATAAACTGGATTCGGCTGGTTTCTTTGAGTTCTCCTCGACATTTTTTATTATACCCTTAATGATGTGCTTACGGGGGGAAACCAATCTGGATGTTTCCCCGAGACGAAAAGTTTTGTTATATGGCATAAACAGAATAAACCACAATTTTTCCGCTCTCAAACGTGACGCTGGACAGCAATGTTCACCGGTTATTCAATCATTTTCGACATGTTGACCAGCCGGTGAACATTTGATTTGAAATGATACACGTGACCTCGATTTAGCCAATAAAAGCGCGCATTTGAGTCGAAAACGAGCTAACTATAAAACAATAAGCACTTATTGACTGGCCCCTCGGGAAACAGTGAGTTTTACTTCCCCGAGACCCTTAATGTTCCCCGAGGCGCAGTCCTCTCTACTATATATAAATTATAGTTAAAAATTGGCAAGGAATTCGACAAATAAACCAAGAGATATGATAGATTAAAAGTCGGCACACAAAAGCAAACGAACACAAGATACCACCATGCACAGCTACGATTAATATGATAAGGAACTTTGATGTTTGAAATTATATATCTCATGAAAAAAAATATACAATTTTGTTTAAATCAAAAATTTTTTTTTTCGGGGATGTACTTTAATAAAAGGTATGTACTTTTTGATATAAAAAATAACAACATACTATTATCGGACGTTATGGGCAGTTTGAATATTATACTACTTGTACAAAATAGAATTCATTCATGCACTGAATTCATGTCTCAGTTTGATGTATGTAGTATGGCCAAATATACTTTCAGTCATGTGCAGAACTTTTCAACAATGTCAAGTAGTATAAAAATGAATATTGTCATTCATCACTGATGAAGACAGATAGTTTGGGTCGAAAAGTTTTATTTAAAATTAAGATTCAAAATTCAAGAAATCGATCTAATAACCCTGCTACTAAATACTACCGATCACACTGGAACTTAAAACCAGTAGAAAAAATGTCTACATTTAAGGACAACATCAGTTGTGCCTTTTATGTAGTTGGTATGTACATACTTATTACCCAGGAAGAAAGGGAAAGGGACGGATGACGGTAAATCATGATGATAAATGACATACCTTTGTGGTGGAGAGGTAGACAGTGGCACATCCCCAGGCGAGCGCCAGCTCGGGCGCGGGGTAATTCCATTACTATAGTGGTTGAAGGGCTTAAAATTTGTGAACGTGTAACTGTAGACTAGGGTCCAGCCTCCTCCGTCTGTTTCCTGGTCGCAGTAAACCGGATGGACACAGCAATCACTTGGTTTAATATAGTAGATCTTGCTTTCAATAAACCCATTTTCCAATAATTGTTTACAAGAAAGGGCAGGATTTTCTTTGCTTCCTACTGAATGAGATAAAAAAATGTTCTGGTTGGATTAAGCGCGTCATACAGTATGCATGATATCACTGGTTTACTGAGGTAACAACCAAACAAGAAATTTAGTTTGCAACATGAATTGGTTTTCCTAAAGAAGGAAAAGTTATGATCAGTATTCATCTTATTGAAAGGAAATATCTCCCAAACTATTCTTCTGTGTTACCAAGTGTGTATCATTCTTACTTCCTTGTGTACACAGAGCATGAAATTTCAAACCTGCAGTAGTAAACGCGACTAAAATCAATTGTCTTCTTGTTTAAAAACGTTAATATATATACAAATTTGAACAAGAGTTTATTTTGAAGCGAAAAGAACACAGAATGTATAGTAATGTAAAAGGATAAAGAAAATAGATTCATTGTTGATTCGTTGTTAAAAGTAGGCTTGTAAGTCATTCAACAAAATAACGCTAAAAGCGTTGTTCTATCTCTCATTTTAAAATTAAATTTTAAAAGCTTTTGGTCAAAATTGTTGAAAGTTTGTCTTAAACTTAACATTGTTATTAAAAGCAATAGTATTTCCACCACTCGTGGTAATTTTTAGAGAGAATATGTGTCAAGTCTTCTAGCTGGCCAAAAGCCTACTAATTGGGGAAACCATCTTTACCACTTTAGTTTAGGTGGACGGAGACATTTCACGTGATAGACACACACAGACTCACACTACGAGGGCCTTCAGTTTAACATCCTTATCCAATAAGTCGCAGAGCAAAGGCAGCACTTTTTTGTCAATAATTTTAAGACCCTGACTGTTAATTCGGCTGTGAATCGAACCCGAGCCTCCCGCATGATAAACTCGCATCAAACCAACTAGGCAAACCAAGCGGAAAAGCCAATGCGCAATAATATATGAATAGTAAACAAAAACAGAGAATTCTAACTATCAAAACACAACAAGACTACTCACAAGGGAACTTCTGCTGGTTAAATATTTTGCAGATATCATATAATCTCCCGTAGGACTGAGAAACAAATATACTTGTGATGAAGAGATGAAATAGTGCCTTCATTCTTGTGCAGGAATGACTGAAAAAGAAGGAGATATTTCTATCCAAAACTTGCAAATTTGTTGATAAGTTCGCGGCGTGTAACATTATGTAATACTTCAAAAGAGCGCATACTTTTTTTAATCCTTGAACGTCCAAGGAGGGAAGGGTAGGGGGTCAAATAAAGATCCCCCCCCCCCCATCCCACCCCACTCGCGTTTTTCCCAATTTTTAGCGTTATCAACAAAATTTTCATGTTGCGTAAAGGGTTAATCAAACCCCATCCCCCGCGCGTTTTTTTCCCCGATTTTTAGCGTTACCCACCAAATTTCATGAATAAACACGTATTTTGACTAAGTTTCTTGTTTGTAACTTAAATAGATACTTTGTAAAGCTTTTGAAATTGAAAAGGGTTTCCCAAAAACATAAACTTGTAAAATTATTTTCAAAGTTCAATTTTTCTCATTTATGCAAACAGCAACGTTATGAAAGGTAATAAAGCACATAAATTACCAAAATTTAGATAAATAGATGGAAAAAGAAAACAATTCTTTTGTATAATTTCGCAATGATGATATCATCAATTGTTGTTACTGTTGTCATGGACACCAAAAACTGACACAACACAAATATTTTTGAGAACTGAAACATTTACACGAGCTTTGTGCCTGATTATCAACGGCAAAGCTTTTCTGGAAAAAAAGTTAGCTGGGAAGTCCACATGACCCCCTTCCCCCTCGGTGAGAGTTAATATTTTATAAAAATTTAGTAAAATAATTACAATGAGGACTTCAAACCCAGATGCACTTTAAATGTAACTCTTAGGCATTATTACTAGTATATAATCAAGCTGGGGAGTTTTCACAATTCGCTACAATAAGAAACAAAATGGTGGAGGGTTTTCTATACCTGTCTGACCTTAAGGACATCCTGTTTCGTGATATGCAACGTTTATACACCCAAATGCAAATTTTACTTACAATCATATTTCACTGACGCTATTATCCTAGAAAAACATTTTCAAAATTTTCAACAAATTCTTATTTTTTAATGAGATTTTTTGAAGTCAAGGCGCTGTTACTCAAGCAAGATTATTTAAAGTGCAAGACAAAACCACATACATACACATGCAAGTAAAACTACATTTTGAAAAAACAAGCAATTGGGACATTAATTCAGTTTTTACTTTTGAAAGAGTTTACCTTTCTTTAATAGTAATACAAAAAATACCCTTCAGTGACATGAAGTGTTCAAAATATTAAATAATCCAAATGTAAATAAAAATGGCAACCCATTTATAGCAAAAACAGAACACAGATAGCGGATATAAACATTTTTATATGCATTGTAACTTGACGTTTCGTTTGTTACTCTACAAACGAAACGTCAAATTAAAATGCATATAAAAATGTTTTTTATTCGCTATCTGTGTTCTGTTTTTAATAAGATTACGATGCCGAAGAAAAAGAGTTTATATAATACCATTTATAGTATACTTACTTTATACAATTCGTTAGGAGAAAAATGTTCTTCTCATAAAAAAAGAATTGCAAAATATATTCAAAGATCAAAATAAGTAGCCAAAAAGGAAACAACAAAAAACTTTAAAACTTGGTTCAAAAATCATTACCTTTTTATTTTTTTTTAACCTTTATCACAATAGTTTTAATTCTTTTATTTTAATTTCAAGTGCTACTTTAGTTTTGCTTAAGAAACATTTTCAATTGCGTATTCTATTATGTTCAAAAGAATAGAACCAAAGGTAAATGAAAAGCAAAAAAAAGCTGCAATATGCCAAACTTTATAAATTTAATTTTGGGAGTTGTCATCTCACAAGTTCAACAAGTTCTTGTTTTCTTTGCCAGCATTTAAACCGTAGCAAATCAAAGTTTTATTTTAAAATGCTGTCAAATATGAAACTAAACCTCAAGGACAATGTAAGCTACTTTATAAATTGAAACCAAGATTGAAAAACAAAGTTTGTTTTAGCTCGAAAAGATGAAAATCTTTTGAACTGAATAATAATCTTACCCTTGCTAGTTTTTCCGTCTTGTGTGAGATTGGAGCAGAAGAACGAGCCTTAGATGAACAACACTAGCCTTATGCTCTGCTGAGCTTGTATTCAATTGTCGTATCCAACGCGATATAATGCTTTGATAAAAAGTATGAAAGGTATTACTTTAATAAATCAGTAATCGAGCAGGAAAGCGTTCTCAAATAACCATTGGCTACAACTTAGTAACAATCAAATTCATATTCCTCCAATCCGCCCTTGTTTTCAAACGATCATGAATTGAATGCAAATCACTTCAGTTTTATCATCACTGAAGGTGATGATAAAATTGCCGGATTTTTACTTTGATTTTTTTATGAAGGTGCAATATATAAAAAAATTCGCTATTTCCTGTTTTTGTAGACATCGGTATTATAATATTATAATATTGAAAACTAAAAACTTCATAAAGATAAATACACTTTCTATTCTTCAAGCTTTTGCTTATAGAAATATTCCTTAACTTGTTAACAATAAAATACAACGCTCGCTGTTTGTTTAAACCTAAAGGCAACCATAAAACTTTCACAACAAAGAGTCCCCTCAATGGAAACTTTTAAACGTCGAGTCCCCTCAATGGAAACTTTTCAAACGTCTTTATTTTGTAAACAATAAAACTTGTTCAAATTTGCATATATTTTTTAAGGTTGCTTAGTAGACTTTTCAACCCCGGCATAGTTATGTGGCATCTAAGGCGCAAAGGATCAACACAAATATCTCACTTTTTCAACATTCCGATTCGAACAGCAAAATCGAATAAGAGGTTGACAAAAGTGGCACACGAACGCTAAACTAACGCTTATAATCACCAAAAGGTAAGAAAAAGCAGTTGTTCTTTGTTATCTTAAGTTTCAAAGACTAGCTAAATTATTTTTTGTTTTTAATTGTGAATTTGCCAGTACACTATCAGGTGGCTTCTAGCAGGTTTCCTAATTCAATGTGTCGAAATGTTCAATACTGAATTGTTTTAGCATGCACCGTTTCTTTATCACGAAATAAACTATTGAAGTGCGTCATGATCAAAGTGGTTATACAACTGCTAATGCCAACTCAAGGTTAAATTTCTATACACAGCCATAATCAAAAGTAAAAGCAAATTAAAAGACAAACGTTAGAGACATCAGCTACCTACAGTGCCAAATGCAGGGCTTCCTCTGAAAGCTGCTCCTAATTAAACTAAAATTATACATAAAACATTATTAAAAGATTAAAAACCTGAAGACTGGTTTTAGTCGAAACGTTTTCATGTTTTTAAACTCATTTCTAATGTAAAACTAACTAGTTAAATTATACAGCCTTCACTATAAAACGCGAGTCTCAGTAAAACCCCATTTACACCGCACAAAACTGAACAGCTAGGCAAGAAGAAATGTTGGCAAGGGTAATTTAAACTATTTGGAGAGGCAGCGTCCGGACGTTGTCCTAAAATTCAAAATGAATCGGCAAGGTAATCACATTTTAATAGCCGAATTCATCCTTGCTTCGATGGAATTAAAATTTTACCCTCGTCAAAATTTATCCTTGCCTAACCGGTTTTTGCTGTAGTGTAAATGAGGTTTAAAACTACAAACAAGAGCAATAAAATTTTATTGTTAATTGCAAATCTAACTTTTAACTTCTTTGATTAATAAAAGTATCTGCTTAATAGATATTAAATTAAACATGATACAAAAAACGTGAGTGATAAAATAATTTCTTGTTAGAGATAAAACACACGAATAATCTTTTCTGAAACAAGTTATCGATTTGTTTTCGTCATGTTAGTAGTTCGATGATTTTTGTTGCCTATCCGTTTTCTCCTTTGAGATAAATATGAGCCTATGTGTGCCTAAAATCTCGTTTGCCGCCAATACACTGAAAACTAAACATTAAAATTTTCTTCTATGTTGCAGGGAAGCAGTAGCAGGCGAACCTAAAATGCTCTCGTTCAGCGCTGGTTTTGTTTTCATAAGTGCGTTGTTGATATGGAAATCTTATGGGGAGCCAATAAGAATAAACCAACAAGCGAATCCAGGTATATGAGACTTTGCATTAATAGTTTAATCTTATATAATATAATGATCTATTCATAAGAAAAGATCATCTGTTATTATTAGTTATCTATTGCTAGTACTTTGACAGCAGTAAGAACCAATTTCTCTGACAATGAATTACCGCTTGAAACATCAGCTTATTACATGCACTGTTTACAGCGCTAACCCTCGAAATGTTAGCTCTTTGAGCTTTTTAAAATACGGGTGCTCTGCCAAAGAGCTAATTAAGAATTAAAACATGCTATCCTTGCCTTCAACCAAGGCGAGCGTTTGGGAGAGTTCGAGAGCAGATCAGTAAAAACCCGAGATGCAGTCTAGAGTTTTCACTTGCTTGAGAACTCTCACAAACTTTGCCAAGGTTTTCACCAGGCTATGAAGGTAAAGAGAACATGTTTTATTCATTTTATAAAATAATCATTTTGTGATTCATAAAGCTAAGAAAGCACACTTGCAGACCAATCAAAACGCACATACAATCCAGATTATTTTATAACAAAGCTTGAAACGTTTAATAGTTTCTTATGACATATTTTCGATGTAAAAAAAAAATCAAAACTTGAGTTAACTAAGCTGTGATGGAACCACAAGCAGCTTCTGTTAATCTTGTAAGAACGGTTCGTCCAGTGGCAGCAAACTCCAACTTCTTCGCAATCCAAGATGGCCAGCAGCTGTTGAATGGACTCATTCCTGGCCGAACTTTCAACAACTGCAGTTTTTAATTCAACCGATAAATCTTCCCAGTTCAAGCGACAGAAAGTAATTAATACAGGACGTGATTGCTCATTTTGCATTACCTGCAGATTTTGTTTTTCAAGTTATTTCCTTATTGATCAGTGAAAAATTTTTGCAATTCAATGTGACTTAACTTTGAAAGATTTCAGTCATGTGATCATAAGTTTGTGCGTTACGGAAGACTGGTTGTGAAATTTGTTTTTGCCCAGATTTTAAAAATTGTTTGAAATAAACTTATTTCAAAAAAGTGTTATTCACCTGCTATAGGTTAATACTAAAACACTTATCCCCCTCAGTGTCGGTTCCTAGCGAAAAATATTTACCTCGCCGCTTCGCGACTCGGTAAATGTATATCCATCACTATTGAGTCACCTCCACTTCTGGGGATAATTGTTAATTATTCCAAGAGTGCGCGTTGGATATGAGATGGTATATAGCCAACGAGACGCCGTATGTTTTATTAAATTTCATGAGCTTTCCGAGTCCTTCGATACTTGAAAATGACAACAAAATTTTATTGTGA
Organism: Zoanthus sociatus; assembly: GCA_025331085.2. Taxonomy (NCBI): domain Eukaryota; kingdom Metazoa; phylum Cnidaria; class Anthozoa; order Zoantharia; family Zoanthidae; genus Zoanthus; species Zoanthus sociatus. Next base: position 3,804 of record JAOBAY020112431.1, on the reverse strand, counting down.
CATTTTTTAGCGTGGCAACACTTTACACAGTTAGTTTCCATATATCGTCATTCGGTATATGAGCTGGTAACCGAGATTGAGTGAACCAATCAGAACGCTAGAAACGCAATATTTAATAATGTTAGATATTCATTGATTTGATTAACAACCATCAACATCCTCACAACTTTATTTGTCGAGAGAAGAATACAATATTATGTAATTAACATGCTTCTAGAAAATTTATTTTCACTTGAATTAATTATACATTTGAGTGTGATAAAGAGAGCCAAGATTAAACCAAATGTGAATTTTTAAAAAATCACCAAAGCCTTTGTCTATTAAGAACGGTTTTTAAGCTTGATTGATTGTTTTTTTTTTCTTTGAAGTTGGAAGCAAGCTTAATCCAGGTGTATCTTGCAAAGATATTCAAGCGAACGGGGGCAGAATTTCCAAAAACTATTTCATCAAACTGAACGGACAAACAACGGAAGTATTTTGCGATCAAAACACAGAGGGAGGAGGCTGGACCCTAGTTTATAGCTATACATTTACTGATCCCAAGAATTTCAATCATGGAAGCAATGCTGTAACACCACGGCCAAGCTGGCCGAGCGCTGGAGATGTCCGTGTGTCCACACAGACACCTACAAGGTAAAGGAAAGCTGTTCCATGCAGTAGCGTAGTTTGTTGAGTTATCAAACTCTTTGCTTTCCAGTCGTAGGGTCTAGAGCTCGAAACCCAGCTCTGCCAATTCGCCAAGATTTGGACATTTGTGAAATCTTCTAGGCTGACTCATTTTTCCTAAAAATCTTTCTTGTAGACACTTATACGTCATATACTTTCATATCCATTTTTGAAGATTGCCTTGCTGTCAAGCTTGATACCTCGGTTTACAAACATTGAAAGGAAAATCTAAATTCTAAACAAAATCACAACTCATAGCATTTCTAACATCACATTCCAAACTGAATATTTCTAACATTTTGCAACTGTTTGATTTACGTACTTGCAATTGTGCGTTTGGAAATCATTCTTATAACAATTTGATGTGAGAATGTCTTTTACTCATTTTTCATTTTCGGTAAAATTTGTACATATATCTTAACAACTGAGTGCGAGGTATGAACCGAAAGCAAATATTTTCTAAGACAGACCTCGCACTCAACTTTAATTTTAGGTCAGTAAAGGAGAGCGCTGCTCGCTCGCATTAGCGAGAATTTAACCCAATAACTTCCAGTCTTGTATGGGAAGTTATTGGACCAATATTTGGCCAATCAGCGTGCAGGATTTAAATATTGGCTCTGGAAATTTGACTTACTATGTAACAATTTAGGATTATCATCTTCCGGGGTCAGACTAAACACTACTGAACCTTACAAATCACTTGGGTGAGAAAGTCCCTAAAGCATAAAAACAAACTGTTTGATTATGTTGTAACAGTTCACCAATAATTCATTAAAGTTTAAATCGTTGGCCACAAAATGTAGAAAAGACACCGACCACTTTTGTTAATAGGCAAATTGTTAAACTGTTTTGGCTGCTTTTTATTGGCCATCATCAGTTTTATTGTTTATTCGGCCATTGGTAGGCTAACCAAAACAGTGCTACAGTGCGATGTACGAGAAAATCATACTGCATGTTTGGAAGCAATCGAGTTGCAATGGTTTCAAAACAAATATAACTACAGCTAAAATCATACAATTAATATTGATATAATTACATATATTGATATTCGTTCCAGTGAGACAGATTACAATGCCATGTCGTACGACCTTTGGAAAGAACTTGGAAAGGAATTCCTAGTAAAATCCAACATCAACAACTGGATCGCTTGTTCCGATGGTTCTGGAAGCCTTGCCAAATGGCGATCTGGGACCATCAGCTGCAAGCTGGTGAAGAATGTCACTGGAAAGTGTAGCAACGTAGTTCCAAATGGAATAGCGGTGAGCATGCTCAGTACATGAACTTACTAAAGAGGAATAGTCCTCTTGCTAAGCTAAATTTAAGAGTGAGTAAGGTGGGGAGGGATTGGAAAATCTCTATATGAGTCAATAAGTATGTGTACACGCAGCTAGAGGAGAACCAATTTTCAAATTTAAGCTATATAAGTATTTAATTAATTAATTTACCAATCAATCGATAAATAAATAAATGCATATGAAAAATCAAATAAACAATAAGCGAACGAACGAACGAATATGAATGAATGAATGAATGGAATGAATGGAATGAATGGACGAATGAATGAAGAAACAAACGAACAAATGGGTATATAATAATTACTAAACTCATTAAAAACTTATAAGATTTTGGGCTCTGCAAATGTTAACACTGGATTAATCAAAAATTAAGAAAACGTTCTTTCTTAACACAAGATTTGCAATTTTTAAAAAGCATTCTTCAGTCTTACCAAGACCAGTACTATGCAGACCACAATATTACTAGTCAAAAGCAGTTCATAGGGTAAGAAAACACATTGAAGTTTTAACCCCGCCTTAGTGTTCGCAGACTCTAGCTGTTAGTTTAAAAGTATTATCAATATTTTAGGTTGACTTTTATCTGCGCGGTGTTGACATCTACGATAGCAGGGTGCCCAGTCCTACTCTGCAATGCTACTATTCTTTAGAAACGAAAACTGGCCGTAAGTATTTTCGTGCTCGTTGTTTTGGTTAACTATATTGAAGTAAAAACAAATATTATTTTCATACGTCGTCTCAAGTTGTTTTTAAAAACTACAAGTGTGATTTTAAAAGACTCATCAAACTGTAGACTTCTTCTACAACCTTAGAAGTGCGTTGTTGAATGGTAGCAACCATTCTTACGTCAAGTATGCTATAACAACTAAATCTCGAAACACTTTTATCTTTTTTAACATTTTGTTTTTTATATTAGCTAAGGAAACTATATCCTTTAGCTTCTAGCCAATAGTTTATTTACTTCTTACCACCAGAAATAGCAACATTGACGAAATTGCCAGGTTATCTTACTATAGTCAAGTAAGATTCCAAACAATTTTTAAGGAATAAAATGATGAATGCCTTCATGTCATCAAAAGGACTACTCTGTCACTCATTCAATTGACCAACCGATCGAGCAATCATTAAGCATTCGTGGCCAGGGCCCTTCTTTTCGCACTCGGCCGAGAGAAGGCGAGGATATACTTTACTTGAACTGATTGAACTGGTTTTGTGAACCAGTTTGCTGACGGATGAATTTCTTTGCCACTCATGGCGGGCTAAATTTCACGCCATAGTTAAAAGTTTTCTTTTATTTCATCGTTCCATTTGGAGCCGTATAACAAATTGATAATCATAAATACACATACTAAAACAGTGTAATTATGGTCATAATAATATACATGAAAAAATTACTCAGTTCTGATTTGTTAAGATAAATGCAGTTTTTAGGTAATTCAGTGCAGAAGAGGGTTAATTTAGTGCAAACAAAGAAACAAACCATACATTCTGATTGGTTGAAAATCAAAGAAACTCATAGATAGCTTTGGATGTCGCAACATTACGCTGAAAATTTGCGAGCGAAACAAAAAACTTGAAGTAGGAGTCGAGTTTGAACAAACAAAAGTTTTTAAATTAAATGTTACATAATTAAAATGGCATATTAAGTTTAATTATGATAAAATAGAAATCACGAAAAGCTGTATATGAAGAAAGATTTTAAAAAATATAGCTTTTAAAAATTAACGCGAAGAAGAGAATTTTTAGAAGCAAAGAGCGAAACATTCACTAAAATTTGTCAAAAGCAAAAATTTAAAGTTATTCGTAAAAGAAATATAGCAGATACCTTATTTTAGAATTTATCAGC
>JAOBAY020112333.1:0-16825 GCA_025331085.2 Zoanthus sociatus | reverse complement strand
AAAAAGAAACTTTCATAGTGGCCTCTGTGTGTACTGTTTCTCTGACAGGTTTGACTGTTTAAATGTAATATACTATACTATCCTACTACAATTATATATAATTATGGTCAATAAGACTGAATTCTAGTACTTATAGTCTAGTTCAGTTAATTTGTAACCATATATACTGTACAAGGTGATTAACAAAATCGGATGAGCTAGGTCCTGCAAAGCTAAGCAGGAGTTTGATTTGTTAATTCACGATCGAGTATGATTACAGACTGAAATGGACCACACCAAGTCTTCTTGCACTACCATGCTAGTTTATTATATTCTTTACAATTTCTGATAAGTACAATTTTCAAAAAAATAAATATGGAAAAATGCTTTAAAAGTGGCTTGTAATAGCCTTTGGAAAAGGCCCCTATAGTACTTTAAAGGTTAAATTGTAATCTTTGTTGTGATTGGTGAATTTAGCTCAAGTCAAAGTACTTAAAATGATTTGCTTAAGAAACTGTCCGACTACAGCTATCCGATTACAGCCAAATGACAGTAGTAATAATAATGATAATATAACTTTATTTTGGTGTCAGTTTATTTAATAGCTGACCAAAGGTCTACTGGACACCATCTTTGTAAACCACTCTAAGGTGGACGGAGACCTTTCACATGACAGACATATAAGCACACACATAAACAGAAGTCTCTGAGGGCTTACGACTTAATGTCTGACCTTATGCAAGAAGATGTGAAAGTCTAACCGTTTAATGTTTGCAGATGCTAGAACAAAAGGCAGCACCGGATACCCTCTCCTCAATTATTTTAAGACCCTGAGAGCTGGTTCCAGCCAGGAGTCAAACCTGAGCTCCTGCATGATAGACTGCAGGTACCTTATAACCAACTATAGGTGTAGTAATAAGTAGTTGCAGTAAGTTCGGATGGCTTAGGATTGCAACGGATTGAACGACTAGAAAATCTAGTGAACAGCCGCCATGTTTTCTAACACAACACATGGAGCCCCAGTAACACAGGGAGCCCAATACTACATCTCCCCTCTTAGGATATAAACTAATGGATGAGCTTCTTTAAACTAAATGTTCAGTGTCACTAACGGGCATAACTTTAACAAACTTATCTTAATAGTAACAACGTCCCTTAGCAAGGTAACAGTCACTTCAAACAAAGATTGTTCATTCCCTAAATCTTGCTGGCAGCTTAACTTCTCGGCCAGATCTTGTGGTTACTGGAACACGGTCACTTGGAGTAGCTTCCTTGACTTCCGGCTTGACTTCTGTTGTCGTTCCCTCAGCTAACTGTGGTGCAGGGATTGTGGTTTCAGGCAATGTTACCAGATGTTTTCGGTTCCGCCTCACTTGCCCTTGGGGTGTGGTTACTTCATAGCTCCGGCAATGTTCTGTTTTCTGGGCCACCACACCTTCCCTGTTTTGGTCCTTGACCCAAACTTTGTCTCCTTTCTCCAGTGGTGGAAGTTCATGTGCACCATGGTGTTTGTTAAAATCATGTGCCTGACGTTCCTTTATTGCTTCATCTTTGAGCTTGACAGCACCAGGATCAGGAACACTTGGTTTCATCATCTCTTTAGTTGATGGTAGAGTTGTGCGGAGTCGCCTGCCCATCAGCATCTCCGCGGGGCTGAATCCATGTTGGAGTGGAGTTGACCGATAGACCAACATAGCTAGGTATGGGTCCTTTGACTTTTCCAAGGTGCTTTTGACTGTAGCTACTGCTCTCTCTGCTTCGCCATTTGCTTGTGGGTAACGAGGGCTGCTAGTCACATGATGGAATCCATATTCGTGAGCAAAGCTTGCAAAATCTGATGATGTGTACTGGGGGCCGTTATCTGAAACAACTCTCTCCGGAATTCCATGTCTACTGAATATGGACTTGAGGTGGTTGATTATTGCTGGCGAAGTGGTGCTCGATAGCTGAGCTAACTCAATATACCTAGAGTAGTAGTCGATTACGAGTAGGTACTGATGGTTTTTGAACTGGAACAAGTCGGTGGCGACCTTTTGCCATGGGTACTGAGGAAGATTTGAGGGTACCATCGGCTCCGCTCGATGTTGGTGAAGCTTTCTACATTCAGCACAGTTCTGTACAAGCTCTTCAATTTGCCTGCTCATACCTGGCCACCAAACTGCTTGTCGAGCTCGTGCTCTACATTTGGTAATGCCTTGATGTCCGGTATGGATCCTATCTAGCATTTCCATCCTCATCGATAGTGGAATCACGAGCTGACATCCCTTAAGGAGTAAACCATTCTGGACTGTCAGTTCAGCTGCGTAGGGTTGGTACAACTTCAAGGGGCCCTTAAGTTGGCTTTTCTCAGGCCATCCTTTTTGGCAGAATAGGACTATCTCACGGCAGATGTCATCTTCTTCTTGATGTTTGCGTATTTCTTCTCTTCGCATCTCACTAGCTGGGAGGCTCTCTATTACGTGGTTAACGAAAAGGTAGACGTCGTCCTGTAGTTTCAGGTCTGCTGGCGTCATATTTGATAGGGGTGCTCTTGACAGCGCGTCGGCTGTGTAGAGGTCCTTCCCTGGCACATGTTCTATTGTGAAATGGAACCTCATCAACCGCATCCGGAATCTCTGGATTCTTGGGGGTAGACTGTCGATGTCTTTCGTGCCCAAGAGGGGAACCAATGGTTTGTGATCAGTCTGAATATGGAATGACTTGCCCACCAGGTAATCGCTAAAACGTTCGCAGGCCCATGTTGCGGCCAATGCCTCCTTTTCGATCTGGGCATATCTTTGCTCTGTTTCGGTGAGAGCTCTGGAGTGATATGCTACAGGTCGCCATTGGTCGTTGGGCTGCTTCTGGAGTAGTACCGCTCCAAGGCCATATGAAGAGGCATCTGCTGACACGACAGTATCAAACTTTGCATTGTAGTGTGCCAATATAGCTCCAGGCTTGCTAAGCTCTTCCTTTATTGCCACGAATGCTTCAGCTTGTGCTTGTCCCCAGTGCCAATCGTTCTTTGGACTGAGCAATCCACGCAGTGGTTTGGACAAATCTGACAACTTGTCCGAGAATTTGCCCAGCTGGTTGACCATTCCGAGGAAGCGCTTCACATCACTTATGTCCTCTGGTTCCTTCATCTCAACGATAGCCTTGACTTTCTCTGGATCTGGCTGTACTCCGGCTGCGCTGATCACTTGTCCGAGATACGTAACTTTGTCTTTCGAGAACTCACACTTTTCTTTGTTCAGAGTCACTCCAGCTTTCTGTATGCGTTCGAGGGCATCCGTCAGTCGCTGGTCATGTTCAGCTTGTGTCGCTCCAGTTATCAGGACATCGTCGACCATGCAGAGGACGCCTTCGAGGCCACTGAGAATCGTAGACATTCTTTTCTGGAAATGCTCAGGCGCTGATGTTATACCAAACGGGAGCCTGTTAAAACAAAATCTCCCGAAGGGTGTAATAAAGGTGGTTAGCTCAGTGGATTCCTTTGAGAGAGCAATTTGGTAAAAACCCGAATTTGCATCTAGTTTCGTGAACACCTTACCACCGCCCATTTGGGCAAGTGTCTGTTCAACTGATGGCAGTACATGTCTCTCTCTCCGAACACAATCGTTTAATTTGGTAAAGTCAACACAGATACGTACCTTTCCATTAGATTTCGGTACAACGACCATTGGAGCACACCAGTCTGTGGCTTTGTCAATTTTTGAAATTACCCCTTGGGCTTCCATTCGGGCAAGCTCGTCTTTCACTTTCTCCATGAGTGGCAGGGGCACCCTTCTTGGGGTAGTTACAGCATACGGTTTTGCATCAACTTTCAAGTCGATGTGGTATTCGCCTTCTAGTTTACCAAGACCCTTGAACAGTGCTGGGAACTTTTCACTTATGTCCTCAGGTGTGCTTTGCGCTACGCCTACGGGCTCTACCACAGATAATAGGTTGAGCGCTTCGATGGCTGGTCTTCCAAGCAAAGGAAATCTCAGACCTCTTACGACGTACACTTGTTGCTCAGCTTTCTCTTTGCTGCTTTCGAGTCTGGCAGAGAACGAACCACGAACGTCGAGTTTGTGCTGACTGGGTCCAGTGAGGAGTTTGTTGGTCTTCTTTAGCCCCGTGTTAAGTTTCTTGAACTCCTTCTCTGGTATCACTGTCACGTCTGCACCTGTATCGAGTTTGAACTCAGTCTGAACTCCATTTACTGCTATAACTGCCTTCCATGGGTTTGCTGCTACACTGTTTATCTCCATTGCATAGACTGCGCCGAGGTAGCCATCGTCGTCGTCCTCCAGGGAATTTACTGTTCCTCTTTCGGATCTGCATACTGCCTGGTAGTGGCCTTTCTTTTTACATTTTAGACAGGTTGCCTCCTTGGCTGGACATTGAAATCGACTGTGTGTTGGACTTCTCCCACATCTACCACAGGATGCAGGTCCTTGGTTTTGCGAACTTCGAGAAGGAGTTGAGGGATTCTGCTTCTTTTGGCCCTGCTTTTGTGACTTTTCTCTCCGCTGGTGATTCTTGTTGACTGCTTCCACGGTTATTGGCTGGCTAGTCTGTCCTTCGGCTCCTCTTACTACTGATTGTTGTTTTTTTACTAGTTCACTCTGCCTTGCAGAGTTAACTGCTTTCTCAAGTGTTAGATCGGCATCCAATTGTAGCTTTTCTGACAAACGGGAGTCCAACAGACCCACTATGATGCGATCTCGTATCATTTCGTCGTGAAGTGTGCCATAATTACAATGTTTTGCTAGGCAGTATAGATCTGTTATGAAGGAATCAACAGATTCTCCAGCTTCCTGCTTTCTTGTGTTGAATTTTGCTCTTTCGAAGATCGTATTTCGTCTTTTGATGAAATGGTTTTCAAACTTAGCTTTGACAATATCGTAACTCTTGGAATCTTCCTCAGTTAGGTTAAATGTTGTCATAATATCCTCGCTTTTTTCCCCCATCGAGTATAGGAAGGTACTTACTTGTGTTTCTTCATCTCTGGCTTTCAGACCGGAAGCTATACGAAATCTTTCGAAGCGTTGGATCCATCTTGTCCATTGCTCAGGATGAGAAAAAGCAAATTCTCCAGGCGGTTGGATTTGATACGAGGAACCATGCGATCAACTTGAACTCGTTTCTGACATTTCAGAATATAAATCTTGAAATATTCTGAAATATTAGGACTGTGGTTTCTTTAACACCTAATCTGACACCATGTAGTGATAGGTAGTTGCAGTAAGTTCGGATGGCTTAGGGTTGCAATCGATTAAACAACTAGAAAATCTATTGAACAGCCGCCATGTTTTCTAACACAACACAAGGAGCCCCAGTAACACAGGGAGCCCAATACTACAGTAATCATAACACCAAGAAATACTTTGAGCTCTTCCACTGCAGTGGCAGATCCGAGGGAGGGCCCTGGGGGGCCTTTTGGGATTTTTTTTTCTTGAAATACTGTTGCAAAAGTCTTCAGTTATCTTGATGAAAAGGAGGTAAAAGTAAATGTTGCATGTTGAATTTTACAGCCACACTGAGTGAATGAATGGCCTTGCCATGATGCTTATTGATCCAGAACAGAACAGCCCTAAAGCACACAAGTTGGACAAAGTCATTGATGAGTTTGCAGGTCGACATCCATGCAGAATGGAACTATCCAATTTGGGTGCCCGACAAGACAGCGAATAGCGTACTATGCATTGTGCTTTGATAGTTTGTGGTTGTGCTCAGAAATTTGTCTGTCCACTATGTTGCGCTCAAGTAACCTTACAGATGAAGAGCTTCACCTTGAGTTGCTTGTCAAAAGACATTTCTGCTGACGAAGCGGGTGACATTTTTCATCATTGTTATGTATGATGTTTTTTTTTCTGGTTAGTTACTTGGTCTTTCAAATAAGACATTAAACTTCTTTATTTGAAGAAAGTTTACAAACGAGAAATTATTCTTAAATGAATACAAAATTTGTCTCAAAATGCGGGAAATAGCCATTTTAGAAACTCAGATTTTTAAAAATTCTGCAGGAGCATGACCCCAGGCCCCCCTAGCAAACTCATGCCTTCGACACTTGCTGTGCCCCCCTTCCCTTTTCAAAGTCCTGGATCTGCCCCTGCACTAATGTACTATTTGGCTCATCATTAGAATCAAACCAATCTGGATCCTTCTTAGCTTTCCCAGCATTTTCTTGATCAGCATGGAGGTTGGTTTGCTTGATGATATAATCTAATGCATCGTCTGTGAATAGCAAGGAAAAAAAGCCAAGTTCTGAATCGCTTTTAGGGTAATTTCTGGGTCCTCCAAATGGGATAAACTCTGGCTCTTCAACTGGGAAAGCATTTTGCGACCACTGTAGTGTTTCGTCTTCCATTCTTCCGAATCGTCTTCAGAATTATGAGGAAAAGTCTCTTCATAAGAAGTGCCATTTATTCTCGCTCGAGCAGCCCCTACTTTGTCAGCTTCAAACCCCTCAAATTCGTCAGAATCGCTGTTAGAACTGCCGAAAATATCCTCAAACAGATCCATGTATTCATCAGACACTTTGGTCTGTCAGGGAAATGCTTGAATTGAAGGGAAAGTTTAACTTTGAAGTGATTTTTCGCTTTGGAAACGGCTGTGTTTGGTTTCGATGCAAGAGAGAAAGTATATTGTAAAATTTCACACTCTTTTTCTCGCACATCCTTTGGTGTTTGTTGGGGTTCAACCAAGGGCAGCAGAAAAACATGAAATATTCTGTACATGGACAGGGGAGACAATTAGCATAATACGGATTTTTCCGTATATGGGCATGAAAGGGTTCATATCCTTTGTAGTGTTTTGTCCTCCATGGCATTTAATATCATGTAATTTGCTTCTCAGTCATTTTTCTGAATGGATGGTTTTGTATCTTTAAGCGAGCAATCTTTAAAAGGCGAATTAAATTCTTAAATTAGTTTTTAACTTTTACGGTTTGACCTCTAGCTCTTATGGTTTGACCTCTAACTTTTTTCGGTTTGACCTCTTACTCTCATGGTTTGACCTCTTACTCTCATGATTTGACCTCTAACTCTCACGGTTTGACCTCTAACTCTCACAGTTTGACCTCTAACTCTCATGGTTTGACCTCTAACTCTCACGGTTTGACCTCTAACTCTCATGGTTTGACCTCTTACTCTCATGGTTTGACCTCTTACTCTCATGGTTTGACCTCTAACTCTCACGGTTTGACCTCTAACTCTCATGGTTGACCTCTAACTCTCATGGTTTGACCTCTAACTCTCACAGTTTTCCCACGTGATACGTATATTTATCATGCAGTCCAAAGACTAACTTTTACATTTTCTTGCCATTTAGGGGGCATTTGAGTAGTTTTCGTAGCATGTTGTGTCTTTGATATTAAGTTCTTTTCACACTGTCCCAGATTATGGGATGAGCCAGGCTTATCTTGTTCTGATGTGTCGTGAATACTCTTTGTGTGTAGTGTAGTAGCCTTTTAGTTTCTTCATATTTAAAAATATTTCCTACATATCATGGTTTGGGACCCAAATCTCAAAGTTTTTCATTGGAATTTCGAAACTTCAAAGTTTGGGAGATTTAGAGGTTGGAAGGTCTGTTAATTCCTGTTAAAACAAGTTTCTACATCCCTGCAGTGTCAGGGGGAGATCCAAGAATTTTGAAAAGGAAGGGGGGGAGGGAGACTTCCAAATTCTAAACCCTATCCTAGAACCCCTTAAAAATGAAACTGTCCATGTACCACTTTAAGTTGCTGCTATATAATACATTTTGTTTATGTTTACGGCATACAATTATAATCCACACTTTGGGATCAGAATATAATTTCTGTCTAAACTGAGTGTACATGGCTACACTAAGTTTGCAGAATGTATTGAGAAAAAATCAGTGCTGTTAAAAAAGGGGGGACTTGGGCCCCTTTGGCCTCTCACCTAAATCTGCCACTGAATGTAACTATTTTTTTCATTTTTGCCTGTTGTTTATATTTCAGGAGACAAATGACATTGTTGCCATAAAGAAATTCAAAGACAGTGAAGGTTTGTTTTGTAATGGAAAGTTGTTGTAGTTGTTGTCAATGGTGATATAATCTCTCTTTTTAAACTTTTTAGTTTAACTGTTAAACTTGTTGCTTTAGTAAGATTTCCTAAATCTTACTCATACATAAAACTCTAGGAGCTACAATAGGAGATGCATAACGTGGAAACTGAATATATTTTATTCTATTTTCAATTTTTATATGTTTTGTCAAACTCAAACTTCGTTTACTTATTTTTTTGTCTTCATTTTTTCTAAAGCTTTGATTATCAACAAAAGAGGTGCCACCCCCTTGATTCATAGTTCTTGAAAGTGATTTTTGTTTAACTAAGTTATTTATTCTTTGCGTGATAAGTGTCCATTCCATCTCAAGATACTTGATGCCTTATTTCAAATAGTTTTTTATTATTTTCCTATTTTCAATAGTCTAAAAAATAAACCAGGGTGTCTGTATTTCAAAACCTGTACAACCAAATATGTGAATTTAGTTGCCGTGATAAATTCTTAATTGCACATTAGAAAAACCTAGTGTACACCAATGGTTTTTGCGGAAGTCTGGGGTTAAGTTGTGGTATGTTCAATATGGCGTCGTTGAACTTGATTATTACCAGCCATAAAACTTTGATTTGTGTCTTAAATTTTTGTACCTGGCATTGCTTTGTAAAATTTAAAGATATCCAAAACACTGGAAAATGCATTGCTGGGGCAAATCAATTATTAATTTAAAATAACTTCACTTAATTGGACATTGACAATACAGACCATCACGTAAGTTATGTTCTGTTTAATTTGTAATTAATTTATTTTCCCTGTTTGGCTACATAGGTTGTCCATTGTTTACTCCTTGGGCAACCAGCCACTTAATTTTTCCAAAAATTGGTTGCCCAGTAAACGTTTTGGTTGTCTTGGACGACCGGATGACCTCTAATTTTGAGCACTGCAATATGGTAATAGTAGTAATATTTGTAGTCCAGTGTGGTCCGTTTCTGTTCCCACTGATGTGGGGGCTGGATTGACCACATTCCTTATAAGATCTAATTTATTCCATTTCGCAGCCTTGTTTGATGAAGAGGGTTTTCCTGCCTCAAACTAATGTCTGATCCTCGCCCTTACTTGATTGTTCTTGAAAGTTTTCATTGGTCATTCTATTTTGTCTTGCCCTCCGCACTGAACCTCAGCTCCCTTCTTTGATATAACTTTTCCCCAGGTACCATTATTTTTATGCACCAGGCACATACAAAATGAGTGGCTTGCTGGGGTGAATTTCTTTATCTTCACATAACTCCGATGAACCCATGCCAATTCCTGCATTTTAAACACTAAATCAAAGAGCTTTTGTTGTCCTCCTTTACTTTCTCTCTATCTGATCGTCTTACCATTCTTTTGTTTTCCCAAGGTTAATCTTCATCCTTATGCTCTCAAACACATCTTTCCATTTTTGAAAATGTTTTCTCAGTGGTCTCATTTAAACAATTATAACAATTCACAAGGCTTCTGACAGGGTGCACAGGTGTGGGACCGCACAATTCAGTCAAACCTGCACAATAACACACAATTCACATATCCTGCACAATGGTGAAACATGTGCGCAGAAATTTATTCTAAACAAGTTTTTCTATCGAATATTTTAAGATTTCTCAAGTATTTTGTAGACTATGTTGATGCTACAACTTACCTTCGTTAAGATCGAAGAATGTCCACACTTCAATCAAATAATTAATTGATTTGTTACACAAACAAGATGTTCTTGCAACTTGCATGAAATAATTATGCTAAATAAGATATTGGATGAAAAGCTGCTGTGTTTCACTTTGTGTAAACTTACACACTGATTTCATGGTATAGATATCTTTTCTCTATCTAATATTTGAACAGTATAATACCGTAATGGCGGATCAAATAGAAGAACTTGCTTTTTCAAATACTTTTCCAAGAGCACGCAGTACAGCTGGATTATTTTAATCAGTTGGCCAGCAGCTCGCTGACAAAATGAAAATTAGAACCTGCCGTAAAAACCATTTTCAAGGGTCTTTATTTTCCAGATCCAGTTAAAATAGATTTATATCAAAAAGCAGATGAATAATCAGTTTTTTACTGACCTGAAGACTGTTATTTGATGAGTTACGAGGGTTTTATCAAGGGCAGTGTTTCCTTGAATAATAATGGTTGTAAGTTACATGTTGAAGTTTTGAGAGTGGAGAACTCACTGGCATGAGTATTGTATTAGACAATGTGAAAAAGCTAGAAGTCTATTTAATTAAAAGTTGCTGTTTTAAGATATTGAGTCAATTTTTAGTCATTTGTTGTCTTAGCCAATCATGTTTGTCAAATGAAGCCAAGGGAGTTAGGTATTAAAATCATTCCATGAGCATCCACAAGATATATAATTATACAACCATAAACATGAAAGTTATACAGTACTGTATCTTGGCCATTAATAACTGAAGTTGTTTGACACAAATTCAGGCTTGGCTGTTTATGATTGTAGATTAAATGAGCTAGTCTCTGGCGTAGTGTGTATATATAATGGAATGTAATGTATACACATTACAGTATGAATTATTCATAAAATTAATATTGATCTCATGTATATGTACTGTAGAGCTTTTCACACAATAATTGATACAATGTAATCCATGCTGTTTTTATAGAAAATGAAGATGTGAAAAGAACAACTTTGAGGGAGCTGAAGGTTTTAAGAATGTTAAAACAAGAAAACATTGTTGAACTAAGGTTGGTAAAGTTGTAGAACTGTATATAAAGGCTCTTGAAAAACATCTTCATCATCATTCACATTTTAAACATCTATTTTCTATAATTACATGGGTTAGACAGGTTTCTTAATGGCTGTCTTCCACTCAGTTGTGATTTAGTCCAGACCCCGATCAGTCTTTAGACACTTTAAATCACTACCCACAACTTGGTACAAAGTCTTTTGAGATCTATCCGCTTATTGTTGCCCCTTTAAGAGCATATGACACAAAATTAGTTTTTCGATTTTCTAAAGGAACATTGTGAAAAACATGTATCTGCTTAGTTTTAAAGTACATACAATGAAAATCTGCAGAGATACAGCGTTCAGAAGTTCTGAATTTTTACTCCAAAATTTGTCCACCTGACATTACGAGGGTTGTCCAATACTGGCAATCTGAGTCGGATCGACAAGACGATTTGCAATCCGACTCAGATCGCAACTATTTTGTGAGGGATTGGTGAAGGTTACACTACTCGTTTAAGAGCAGACGTCATTTACAATCAACGTTTTAGGGGAAGTAATTTTGAAAGAACGTTATAGCGGAAGTAATTTCCAAACAACGTTATAGAGTCGGTTGTGACAGATGGAGAATTTGTAAAACTAATTTAGCAAAACACTTAGAAAAAATCTGCAAAGTTGAGTTGAGGAGGGGGTAGAAAATTTCGGCGATCCGACTCGATCCGATCAGATGGAGATGGGTCGTGACAGATGGAGACGGGTCGTGACAGATGGAGATGTGAAAGTAATTTTGCAAAAGACTTAGAAAAAATCTGCAAAGAAGAGTTGAGGAGGGGGTAGAAAATTTCGGCGATCCGACTCGATCCAATCAGATAGAGACGGGTCGTGACAGATGGAGACGGGTCGTGACAGATGGAGATGTGAAAGGACAGGAACAGCTGTCAACATCTGCATTCAAGCGCGTTAGTAGTACCCCACTTTACTTGACAAGCCACACACGTTGTATGGCTATGTCTATACTTCATGTCATAAACAGGGTATTGAAATACATATTTTTTGTCATAAACAGAGTCAGGGTTTGACAGTACGGGCGGCACACCCCCACCCCTATGAGGTGGGAGTACCTCCCTCGGGCATATTACCGTAACTTTCATGGTTCAGGGCATTTGCATCTGTCTTACTTTGGTCAAGTATTTCGCTTAAGCAACGACGACGGCGACACCGACGACTACGGCAGAGAACAATAGTAAATACAATAACTGGACGTTACAATGCATCAAGCTGAGCACCTGCACGGAGTTGTCGCTAAAATTACAACGTCAAAAGACCTTTTTTAGAGTTGTCGGGACTACGAGGACGTAAAAGCAAAAACTTTCTCAGTATTTGTTTAGCTTCATAGAGAAACATTTACCGTTTTCTTTTCACAAAGATTAAGCAAAAAAACAACAACAAAACACCAAATAACCTGCACAAATAAGTAAAGAGCAAACCAGAAAGGTGATTTTTCTGAGCCATCGTCGTTCACGTCCCCGTCCTCGTTGCTTAAGGTCCCTATTATGTAGTGAACTACCGTCCGTACCGGGTCTATTTTACTGTTTAGTTAATTGTTTTAGAGAATATTGAAATTTGTTTGTTTCATGCTAAGATTAGAATTTCCTTTAGTTATAAATCGGCAATGGTAATTTTAGAATGATTCTTTTAGTTGATATAATGGTTCATTTTTTTATAGTGTGATCAGGATGATGTATGTTTCGTTTGTTGAGCTTTAAATAGTTTGATATTGTTTTAGTCTCGCGGTATGTTTGTATGGAAAAGTTAGTTTTTGACCCTGTGTTGCTATTTTTCTAATACATTTTTTCTTAATTTGTTGTAAATAAAGTTTGTTGTGGGAAGATTTTGTCCCGAGTCAGTTTGTTTCTAACAAGACTGAACCTGACTTGGCTACATATAAATATAATATAATCATTTTTATTAAATTTTCAACCTCGAATATTGCGTTTTTAGCGTTCTGATTGGTTCACTCAATCTCAGTTATCAGCTCATATACCGAATGACCATATATGGAAATTAACTGGTAAAGTGATGCCAAGCGCAAAAATGTCAGTAGAATTTTGTTGTCATTTTCTAATATCAAAGGATTCGGAAAGCTCATGAAATTTAATACAACAATTATTCCAAGAGCGCGCATTGGATATGAGATGGTAAATAGCCAACGAGGCGTGCAGATTCCGGCCAAGCAGTGGAGTAGAGTTTGGGTGGTTTTTGCTTTTTAAAGTTTTACCTTTGTGTTTTTGAACCACCTAGGTCCGCTCTTTGGATCCTCTCTCCTCACGCATTGCCTGTGGTATGTTTTGGCATACACCAACCAAGCTCCCACATGCATGCAGTGGGAGTTAGCCTTGAACTCGCCCTTGTAGCTTCATTGCTTGTGGCTGAAAAGCTATACCGTGCTGATGAGTCCCAACGATACGAGGACGAAACAGCTGTACACGGTTGCTCCAGGTACTTGCTTTGTTGTTACTGGGGTGAAGCTGGTTGTGTGCATGCGTGCAGGTTCCGGCCAAGCCGTGGAGTAGAGTTTGGGTGGTTTTTGCTTTTTTAAAGTTTTAACCCAGTGTACACTGTATGCAGGGTCTTGACTCTTGTTACTTTGATAATGGTAAAAGTGCATTGCCCGAGCTCGTGGGATCAAGATGAACTTAAGTATGGATTGCACAAATGTGCCAGTAGCTAACTTGAAGGCACTACTTAAACATTCTCTCCTCTGTTTAGCTCAATATATTATGCACTCAGCAAAGAGGAACAATGTCAGCTTTCATTGGTTGTAAGGGTGACATGACAAATGTAAAAAAAATAACAGTTATGTTACAATCAGCTATTCTACTTGCATTCATTATGGAGTATACTACACACAGTTTTGTTTATTACGGAAAATGACGTATTGCTAAAATTTCCCAAGTAATCGTTATAGTTTTACTATAGGCCATTTTGGAGAATTTAGTTTTTCATCTACCACGGCAAATTTTACTCGATCAGCTCTTAATTTCTCATTACCAAAAGCTTTATTTTGTATGAGTTATGTAAGGAGAAGTGAATAATTGATAAACTGCCTGGATCTGAAAAGGTTAAGAACAAACTTAATAAGAAAAGAGAGGCTCATATTGCCTGATCAAAGTAAATTAAGCACAAACTCAGGCTGAAATGAAAATGTTAAGAAAAACTTTTATATTAATGTTTAATCATGCATACTTATAATGCAAATAAATTCTAACTGTAACAGATACTGTGATGTACAATATATTGTACATATATTGTGAAATCACCTTTAAAATTTGTACCACAAAACTATGTGTTCTAAGAATTACAGACATAATTTATGCGAGAAAATATCTATCAGTTATAGAGTATAAAATAAAAACCGTTTATGTTAAGTTAACAACATAAGAATATTTTGAGCCTCAAATTCCTGAAAAAGTAAGACCATCGAGCCTGAGCAAAATTGTACTGGTTATTAATTAACTAAAAAGATGTTCAAGGGACATAAGTTTTCTGTTTTTCATTCTTTTATATCCTCCAAAAGACCATCACCAATGTTTCCAATCTTCCAAAGTTTAAACAATTTTGAGACACTCTTTTAGCGATTCTTTGCCGAAAGAAATGACACAGCCATGGTTTTGAGCAGACACACTAAAAGTACAAATTTTTGAAACTTTTTCAGATCCATGGAGTCACTAAGTTCATTGTCCTTCCATGCTTTGTCATCACCTGATCCAGCAAGTGGTTTAAGTGTCTTCCATGCACTTTGTATCAAGGGTGATGTGGAAACAACAGAGTTTATATTACATCTTTGCCCCAGTGTAGTTGACTTGGTAATGGCCCTTGATGTTTCAGTACTGAGCTCTTCAACTTCAGAATACAAAGGGAAAAAACTGAAAGAAATCTTGGAAGTAAATGACGGCCCCTCACACAAGAGAATTCAAGAGCTGCTTATTCGCCCTTATCAAGGATTAGATAAATGGCCCTTGTTACACATAGTAGCTCGTTGTGGTACAGTTCACGATATTGATAAATTGATATCCAGTGGTGTCAGTATATCTGTGTATGAGAGAGAAGATCATACGAGCCGGGATTTTCCACCACCTCTTCATGTTGCTGCAGAACATAACTCGGTTGAAGTGGTAAAAAAACTGTTGGATAATGGAGCATCCCTCTATGCAGGAACTCGACTAGCGAATTTCAGTGCAATTCATTATGCAGCTAAAGCTGGGCGAACAGAAACGGTGTCATTCATGTTGGATAGAGATATAAATCTCAGGGATGCTCTTGGAGGTCCTTTCTCTACCCCTTTGCACGTAGCTGCATGGGAAGGACAAACAGGTACATAAATAGTTACGCAGTGACTATACGTCCAGCAGCTGGACATGGTCTTCAAATTACTAAACGTCCGGCAGTTCCGTATTTTTTAAATATATCTCCTTTTAGGTTTTAAAAAACGTATCATCTGCAATTTATAAGGGTTTATTTAGATGCCTTAAGCGCATCCACGTATCCAGCGTCGGCTCTGTATATAGTATGCGAACCATTCAAACCATAGA
Organism: Zoanthus sociatus; assembly: GCA_025331085.2. Taxonomy (NCBI): domain Eukaryota; kingdom Metazoa; phylum Cnidaria; class Anthozoa; order Zoantharia; family Zoanthidae; genus Zoanthus; species Zoanthus sociatus. The sequence goes on along the minus strand of JAOBAY020112333.1, from coordinate 1,546 downwards.
CCCCAAGTGACCTGCGCCATGCGGGTCTGGCCCACGTTTGAACGTTTAAACCCGCTGACCCGCCGCGACTGAGTAAAAATTCGCATTTGTGTTCAAGTTCTGCATTAATTTATTGATAAAATTTTAAAATTAGTCAATTCCTAAAAGAATCTTAATGTCCTTAATGGCTCAATTTCATCTACAGTTTGAAGTCACAAAACATATCCTAGTGCTACCACATAGCAATGCAAAGGAAGAGCGGGTGTTCTCGACTGTTAAACAAAACAAAGTTCAGGCCAAACCTCTCGAACAAAACTACACTGCCTTCAATACTCAAATGCAAAACAAAAGTCTGCCATTCTTTTGTTGCCAGCGAGGCTCTTTTGCAGAAGGCAAAAGCAGCTACAAACACAACACTGCACATAGCTTGGCAATAGTTAGAGCATCTTGAACATTGACTGGAGGAACTGAACCTGTTAGAATAAGTTTGATTGCACTGTTGTTTCTTGATGTTATTTGAATACAACACTCTGGACATTAATAACGTTGTATGTTCGGTTAATAACGTAAGGTGTTTTATGCAACCTTGGTTAATGGTATGACGTGTTTCTTTTGTTGAACAGGTCTTATGCTATTAACGTTGGAATGCTTAATCATATTTCAGTAGGACTTTCAGGATACTGAAGTCTACCGATAGAATCATGTCAACTTTCCTTTAAAAAAATCTCCATTATATTCCAGTAACGCTCCTTTCCGCAAAGTTTTGTCAGTTGATTTCTTCTAAAAAATAACTCCTTCAATTCCTCATTAAACTGTGGCTGGTAAACAAGTAATTTCTCTAAAACTTAACAAAACGGCCATTTTAGAGACCCTAATTTTCAAAAATTCGGCGCTTGTAAATGTACCAACACATGACCAGCATCTGTTGGGGTTCTTAAACTTGGGGTCTATGCCAAACGTGATACTGCCGGACACGTCTTCAATTTACTTAACAATTGAAAATATATAGTGTTTATTTAGATGCCAGTTTGTCAACTGAAAAATGGAAAGTTTTAAGGAGATATATTTGGACAAAGAAAGTGACTGCTGGACGTTTAACAAAGACTATGTCCGGCTACCGGACGTATAATCTCTGCCAAATAATTAAGGCCAACCGTTTATGGGTATGGTTATCCACCCAAACATTTTTTGGAGCCAAATCTTTGTGCCTAAAAACACCCCTTTTGTAACAGACCCAGCAAAATCGAAATTCCAAGTGGGTTTTCAGAAAAATTCCGCTGGCAGGGTTTGGCAATTTTTTTGCTTTGTTAGCTCATGACGTCGCGTATTAGCTGTACGTGTGCAAGCCGTAACATTTAGTAAACACACTGGGTACTCACTGGGGAAGGTTAAAAAGCGTCTGGGTCAGTTCAGAAAATTCGCTGGTTTCTAGGGAGGCTAAAAGCCCACTCGGAAGGGGCAAATTTTCACTGGGTCGAGTTTCGTGGGTTTGTTACAGAGGGGTGTCTAAAACATTTTATTACTTACAATGCTATGTTTTTGGGGGGAAAAAGCGTTTTACTTCAAT